>CM049840.1:32322001-32596593 GCA_027422415.1 Schizothorax lantsangensis
AAAATACACGGGTCAAAATTATCGATTTTTCTTTTATGCCAAAAATTGTTGCGATATTAAGTAAAGATCATGTTCCATGAAGATATTTTGTAAATTTCCAACCATAAATATATCAAAACTTAATTTTTGATTAGTAATACGCATTGCTAAGAACTTCGTTTGGACAACTTTAAAGGCGATTTTCTCAATATTTCTTTTTTTTGCACCCTCAATTTCAGATTTTAAAATAGTTGTATCTCAGCCAAATATTGTCCTTTCATAACAAACCATACATCAATGGAAATCTTATCCATTCAGCTTTCAGATGATAATAAATCTCAATTTCAGAAAAAAATTGACCCTTATGATTGGTTTTGTGGTCACACATATGAGGCATTTCCAATTGTTCTGAGGAACCACATTGTGCCTCAACCAATTTTATTTTATTGTTCCATTTTCACAGCGCGCTCGTAAAACTACAACTCCCAGCATGCACCACTCGCGTACGTCCACAGGCACGTTCGGTCGGAATTGGCGGGTTGCAGCTGGAGCGTTCGTCTAGCGTTACCTTTTGTCTGACCATCTGAAGAACCTCGGTAAAACAATATCAAACACTTTCTCCAATCGACAGATTTCAACTGTTTGTCGACGCTTAAAGCCGGTCTACCTGCACTGAACCACCTAATTCGGTGATATTTCGTCTTTAATTCAGAAATTCACAGGTAAGTGGCGCTGCATGCAGACTGTGAAAACAACTGTAGGATTGACTGTGTATTAGGGAATGTGATTTTTCATTTATATGCATTAATGTATACATACACTTAACAGGCGGATGTGTTGAGTGCTTTAAGCGACACCCTGCTCTATAATAATATTCCATTTATATTTGAGAAAATGTTGGTAGTTTTCGGGTCGGATCCAGGTCAACATGGAGAAGTGGCGACCATGCTTCTGCAACATTAGCCAGCAGGCTAGTCAGTATCTCGTACTTAACGGCTATTTTAGGTTTGTAAAGTTAAAACTAACGTGCGCGGGAACGTTTTAATGCGTGTATTTATCGGACAGCATCAATTTAGTTGATGTCTTGGTACCTTTTGGACTCATAATTGTGCGCGCAAAGGGTCAGCCCACCATCTCCGCGCGAGGCAGAAACGCCTTTCTCGTGCACCACGCGAGGCGTTCAGTATGAGCTCGGAGAAACTATTTCACAGAGATTTGCATGGTGTTTACAGTTGCATTGTCACCTTAAAATGTAATACTTGGACTCACTGATTCGTGTTTAGCGCTGCAGCGTCGAATATTCTGGCAAAGCGTCTGCGCGTGCACGCCACCGGAAGAGGTTAAATCAAATACTTCAGTGCGCGCGAGTCGTGATGGTCTAAACATACAGTTTATCAGTAGAAATAAAACAATCCTGTACATAATTCTCTTTCTTTAAGCAGTGAAATTACCTCAATTGTTAAGAATAATTGTCAATGAGATTTAACTAATTAAGACTAATTACTCTTGGCTTGAAGCTTAATTTGTTAGGTTTTGTTCTGGTTTTATGCCCTTTTTAGGTGACAGATCTCAGTACTCCAGCCTGCACTCTTAAAAATAAAGGTGCTTCACGATGCCATAGAAGAACCTTTTTGTCTAAATGGTTCCATAAAGAACCTTTAACATCTGAAGAACCTTTCTGTTTCACAAAAGGTTCTTTGTGGCGAAAGAAGGTTCTTCAGATTATAAAAAGGTAAGAAAGAGATGGTTCTTTGAAGAACCTTTGACTGAATGGTTCTTTGTGGAACTAAAAATGGTTCTTCTATGGCATCGCTGTGAAGAACCTTTTGAAGCACCTTGATTTTTAAGAGTGCGGTGAGTGTTTGCTAATAGCCCTATAAGAGCAAAACACGCGTGTTGTTTTTCTGTTAAAGCATCTACTGAACTAAACAAAAAATTGAGGGAAAAACAATTTAATAACAATAAAACCTATTTTTTGGCCTTTGACACAAGAAATTGTCCAAACTTAAGCGCTTCAAGCCAGGGATTTGTGTTGCTTTGCTTTTTTAATTTCTATTTACACAATCATCCTGCTGTGTGGATTTTTTTTTTCTCCGATTTTTTTTCATGGCAATTTTTCAGTTCAAATTGAATTTGCAAAAGGGATTTTGTATACATAGAAAACATATTAAATGCCATTAAAGTGTATTAAATGTTTCAAATAGCTTTTGTGGATCTAAAATGTCAAAATATTGGTGAAATAAGGTTCCACCATCATTCAGCATAACTAGGGCTGTCGCAATAACTGCAATATTGCAATACCGCGCTATTGACGAGCATAACCGCAGAGGAATGCAACAACCGCAGCAAACGTGATATTTCCTTTTTTTTCGTAAGGTTACGCCCTTCTCGTTTTATACTTAGTGCATATGTATGTATTGTATGAATGCATACAATGTGTACCATGCTGATTTGTACAGAGGCTCAGTAAATTTGCTCTTAACAAGCCTAAACAGACAGTGAATGAGAGAGAGATCGACTGAGCGCGTGCGATTACCTGAGTCTGTCCTTCAGGCCGAGTCATGTATATTTGTGAAAACAGGTTGTCATGTCCAAGGAAAGCGAAATCTGTCTTCGCATCGACGCTCTGCTGGTCAGCTGAGCCTTTAAAAGTGGCACTCAAAGTTAAAATGATTTTAACAGCCTGTTTCATTACATATCTCGAATGAATCAGCGTTTTTGAACGTGCAGTTGAACGAACGGTCAAAGACAGTCCCTTACCGCCACCGTGTGGCGCAACAATGAAACTGCACTGACTGACAGCCCGTCTAGAACTCGCAGTGAAATATCAACAGAAAAAGTACCTTGTCAGTCAGATTCGAGGATCAGAGCTATGTTTTATATATATATATATATATATATATATATATATATATTATATATATGCTATATATATGCTAACAATAGACTAACGATCTTATTGTCAGGTTTATGTTTTGTTATGTGGACCGTTATTTTGTCATTCTCTTCTGTTTACTTCACTTCCTGTTTCAACGCGATTTAGTTTCGGTTCCATTGGTTTCTGAATATGACCTCGTTACATCGTAACACATACACACAAATTATATATATGTGTGGTAATACCGCATACCGTGCTATTGAGCCACTCAAAATTACCGCAAGGGAAATTCCTTCACCGCGACAGCCCTAAACATAACATATATTTGTCAAAATGAAACGACATACTTATTCTGACCTGTACTTAATTAAAACATATAAAAGCAATAGGAATCATACTCTACCTAGTGGTTTAAAGGATAGTGGCAAAGATGGATAAATGTTTAAAAAATGCAATTAATTAGTATTTTGGGAGGCTGCACTGTGATTTTTAAATAGTGTCTTTCAAAGTCATATAATGATTCCTGTTCTAAATATGCCTGATAGGATTTTTGATAAATAAACTATTGTTAATAGTTCAAGATTTATTTGTCAGAGACAATATATGAATATAATATATGATTATACAGAGAGTATATAACCAGCAGTGAAATGTGAGTAACATTATCATTTTTTACACTGAATGATATTTTAGTAAACCATGCTAAAAATGTATGATAGACAAAAATAAATAGAAAACAAGACATTCTATTGAGAGAAAAAACTATTACAGCTGTGTTAAACTTTTATTGTTTTGACGCTTAAAAACGCCTTTTTGTCTTTGACCCACATGCTGTTTTAAAGTGCTCCTATTATGGATTGAAAATGAGCTTTCATGCAGTGTGTAACAGCTCTAAGTGAATGAAAACATACTGCAAAGTTTTAAATCTGAAATTGCACCATGTATAAAGTTATTGTCTCTCAAAAGAAAGAGTCGACTCTGAATCATTGAAACGAGTCATTTTTAAAACGAATCCCAAGCCGTTTCATGTTGACGTCAACATGAAATATTAGCATATTGCCCGCCTACTTGTTGGTCTTTTCCCTGTGGTCTGAATGAAAATGCAAATTCATTCTTTGCCACTAGGTGCCGCTTTTGGAGCGTAAAAACAGCTGTTTCCCCGGTAACGCTGTACACAAAGCAGCACTGTGCTCACAAACCGATGATTTATCAGGCATTACAGGCATGATGAAACGAAAATAAGACCAATCGACCAATCACCGCAGATTAGCGTCACGCAAAGGAGGGGTTTGGAAAAATTAATCATTAAACTAATTGTTTGGGAGTCGTTGAGCAAGTAAGGTAGAAATAAATGCATATTATAAGACAATGAAAGTGTTTTTTGACCTTGCATGCATGTTAACCTGTTGTTGGGGACCAAAACCAAAATATGAACCTTTCATTACCTATCATAGGGGCACTTTAATAAAATCATTTGATGGTATCAGTGACCATTGAGGATAATAGAAATGACAAAAAAATATATAAATATTTATTAGAATCAGTGGGAAATGTTTATTCATGAAAATAACATCTCCAATGCATTAAAAAAAACTCTTAATTGTCTAAAAAATAGCTTACGCAACTTATTTTTAGTGTGACCTGGATGCATTTTCATGAGATTCACCATGACACTAATCTTTTTTTGCACTGTAAAGCAATTGAAAGGGAGCCGCGCGCGTCATGAAATGCCGTATTTGTTAGAGGCACCAAACTGTTATGCACAGTGCTGTGTAATTGTGTTTCCTGCCTTGTGTTGTTCTTTCCCTGATATAACCCCCCCCTCTAATCCACACTTTCGCTCTGTTCAGCACGGTTGACGTTGACAAGGAACCGGAAGGTTCCGCAGAGTCTCCACCCCTTCGGCGAGCATGAGCGAACCAACAGACACAGTTGCCAGTGATGCTCCCAGCGTCACCGCAGGTGTCTCAACTTTCTCCTTCACTGCTGTTTTCCTTGCAAATGTGTGTGGGGGAGGGTTCTTTCTAGATGTTCAGATCACCTCAACGTATCTGTCTGATAAACAAGCCTTGAAATCTCTTCTGTTAAATCACGGGATGTTGTCTGTTTTCATGACCGCTGTTTCATCTGCCATGTGATCCATTATCTGTCTGTGACTAATAGAGGTGCTGCTTCTGGTGATTTATAAGGTCAAAGGTTTGGTTCTGGTCTGGTGCACAAAAAGGACAGTAGGACGGAGTGTTTCAAAGTGACAAAATTTGAGCAACAAGACTCATTTGTTTGTAACATTTTTTAAATCAGGAGATAGTTACCAGTTGCATTCTAAGTGGCAAGTTGTGTTTTTAACATTAGTTAATGCACTGTGAACTAACATTAACAAATGTTGATAATGAACTATCATTAACAAAGGTCAATAAATGCAGTGAAAATAGGCCTATTGCTTTTTGTCTGTTCATAGTTAATGCATTAACTAATGTTCACAAACAAGACATAATTGTATTTCTTTCCTGAACTGATGTGTAGGCTATATTACCCTCTTTTGTGGTCGATTAGTAATTAAGCATTTGTTCTCCATGCTAGCTGTGGTATTTTCAATCATGAAACGGATGTTAATATTTAGGGAGTTGAATTGCCACATACCACTATAATGCCAAAAGTAGTGCTGATTATTAATGTTGTTAACATTAATAATCAGAAATTATTCTTGAGCAGTAAATCAGTATATTAGAATGATTTCTGAAGATCATGTGACACTGAAGACTGGAGTAATGATGCTGAAAAATCAGCTGTGCATCACAGGAAAAAATTAGGCCTACATTTTAAAATATATTAAAAACAGAAAACATTTATTTTAAATTGTAATAATATTTAACAATATTACCGTTTTTACTGTATTTTGATCAAATAAATGTAGCTTGGTGAGAATAAGAGACTTGTTTTGGTAGTGTATACTTGATTGACAAGCCTGTCTGAGCAGATTAATCAATATTGATTGGTTGATGCTCCAGTATCTCCTGATTGATTGGTCTGTTGAGAAGTTGTATATTAAGCGTCAAGTGGTTATGGGTCTTGTTCAAACTGGTATTTGATCTGCTTGGAATGTGATACTAACATTGGGATCGTGCTGATTCTTAAGAAGTGATTGTTTGAACAGCTTAAGGTATGTCTGTTACATGGTTATATAATTCGGATGCTTGCACTTGTGGATTGGTTGATAGTTCACCCCAAAATTTAATTTCTACTTCACTGGCTCGCCTTTGTCATTTCATTCCAGTGTGACTTGTTGCTTCTGTGGAGCACAAAGGAAGACATTGGGGTGCAGGGTTGTTTTGGACCCCATTGACTTAAATTGTATGGGAAACATTTGGCAAAGAGTTGAAACATTCTTCAAGGTATCTTTATCTTTTGTGAGGAAAGGAAGTCATGCAGGTTTGGAACAACATGAGAGTGAGTAAATGATGACAGAATTTTAATTTTGGGGTGAACTATCCCTTTTAAGGACAGTGAAACTGAAACCCTGAAATATTTTGATGTCTATTCTGAATTTGTAGTTTCTGACCTTGTTCTCAAAAGCAAAAATTCCTCACAAAGCACTGTGGGTTTTTCACAGCAGGCAAAATGTCTCGGACTTTGACTCACTGCTCTATACAGCAAAAAGATGTGTGAAGATTTGTCAACAGACTTTGTTGACCATGGCATACCTTTTTTATTTTTTTATATAAACCCTGAATAATCACTCTTCCTCTTTGCGCTAGACCCCCTGCTAGTGAAGTGTCACTGTTTGTGTTTGTTCTGCTCAGCACCATAGTGTCCGCTTCATTTGTTGTAACTGTTTGAATACTGAAAGATGTGATTTTTCCATAGAAAAGACTGACCCTTTTCCTCTTTACTGCCCTCTTTCTCCACAGAGAGCAAGCTGGCGCCCACAGCTGGGAAGAAGCAGACCAAGAAGAAGGTGGAGGATGTGGTAGAAGAGGAAGAGGAAGAATATGTGGTGGAGAAGGTTCTGGACAGACGGGTGGTGAAGGGCAGAGTGGAGTTCCTTCTCAAGTGGAAGGGCTTCTCAGAGTAAGAAACTAAAATCTGCAAGATTGAAATGAAATGCATTCGTGTAAGGCAAGGAGCTTGATTCCTAAAAAAAACTTGTTGGTCATTTTATCGTTATATAAAGACCTCTGGGAGAATAAATGTTTTGCTGATAAATATATAGCCTTTGGTTTTGGTTGGTGGTCCAGCCCTTCTCCAATGAAAAAGATGGTATTTAAAGGGATAGTTCACTTTGAAATTAAAATTTGGTATCTATCCAAATGATAATGTAAAAAAAAACTGTAACTTGAATGCAATGTAAGTTGCTTTGGATAAAAGCGTCTGCTAAATGCATAAATGTAAAATGTAAATGTATCAGCTTACCCCAAGGGCATCCAAGATGTAGGTGTCTTTTTTTCTTCAGTAGATCCAATTTTGATATTTTTAGGTCAAACCGTTCTAGTCTGTCAGTCATATAATGGCAGGTATAGGTCACTGTCTCTATAAGAGGGAAAAAGAACATGCACAGAGAAATCCAAATTAAACAATTCCCCATCGTAACTACACATTGATGGCCTAAGACACGAAACGAGCGGTTTGTGTGAGAAAACGAACAGTATTTATATCGTTTTTTACCTCTTGTACACAACCATGTCCAAGTGATCTGAGTGCGCACACACATCCGGTGTGTGACGTGTGTGTGCGCGCGCTCTGGCTCACGCTGCATTCACACGGGGCATCGGCGTCATAGCTTGACGGAGGGCGTGTCTGAAGCGTGGTGCTGACGCGCCGTCATAGTTACAACAACCAATCACATACTTCTCTGGTGTTGCATGAACGGGATTGGGTATTTGCATGAGGCGATCTGATTGGCTGACGCCTCCGTTGGCGCTTGAAAAGTTTTCAACTTCTGCCGCGAGCAGCGCCAGTGAAGCGATGTGACGGACCCACAATTCAGTTCGGCAACGCTTGACGTCACTCCATTCAAAGTCAACGAGAGGCGTTGACGCCGACGCCCCGTGTGAATGGGGCGTTAGTCTGCACAAGCGCCGGAAGTGATCTCTCGCGCGTATAGGTCACTCATTGCCAGAGCGCGCGCACACACACGTCACACCGGATGCGTGTGCGCACTCAGATCACTTGGACATGGTTGTGTACAAGAGGTAAAAAACGATATAAATACTGTTCGTTTTCTCACACAAACCACTCGTTTCGTGTCTTAGGCCATCAATGTGTAGTTACGATGGGGAATTGTTTAATTTGGATTTCTCTGTGCATGTTCTTTTTCCCTCTTATAGAGACAGTGACCTATACCTGCCATTATATGACTGACAGACTAGAACGGTTTGACCTAAAAACATCAAAATTGGATCTACTGAAGAAAAAAAGACACCTACATCTTGGATGCCCTTGGGGTAAGCTGATAGATACCAAATTTTAATTTCAAAGTGAACTATCCCTTTAAATCTGTCAGATGATTGAGAATATATTCCCTTTTCCTTAGTGAAGACAACACATGGGAGCCAGAGGACAACCTGGACTGTCCTGATCTCATTGCAGAGTACATGCAGAAACACAAACCAAATGACAAGAAAGAGCCTAGTGGAAAGAGGAAAGGAGAATCTGACACAGATGGTGGGGAAGACAGCCGGCCCAAAAAGAGGAAAGATGAGGTTAGATGAGTATGATTTTGTAGACTTTCGGTATAATAATTGGCGCATGCGCAAGTTTTATATTTTATAAAACATTTTATGTGTGATGTTGTTTTTTGTTTTTTTTTTTTTTTTACATTTTCTTTCTTTATCTTTCTTTACATAAGACTGTGTACATACTTATACTATATTTAAGCATTTGCCAGGCACTTTTAGGTGTTAATTCAATTTTGTGCATTTTGAAATCCCAGGTTTTGCTTTTTGCAACAAACTTTTAAATGTAATATTTTTATTTTTATTTTGCTTTCATCAATTATATGTGCTCCTTTTTAAATACCTTTTGTGAGACATGATGCATGAAGAAAAAAAGATGAATACAGGGGTTATGTGCCTTAAAATCTTCTTAAAGTCTTAATTTTCCCTTTAAAATGTTCTTAAGTTCAAAAAGTCATCGCATTAAATAAAGGTTGCATTTCAAAAAATGGATATCTTCTTTATTTTTGTTTTCCAATACAAATGTTTATGCTTTCTCAGACTGAGAAGAAACCTTTACTGCATGTGAATAGTAAAATACTGACATAGTTTCTTTGTTTTGCAGCAAGACAAGCCGAGGGGTTTTGCACGGGGGTTAGAACCAGAACGTATCATTGGAGCCACAGATTCCAGCGGCGAGCTCATGTTTCTAATGAAATGGTATGTAAAGATTATGATTTAAGAGTGAAATGCGTGATTTCTGCATTACTAGCATCACAAAATAGAATTGTGAAAATAATTAACACTCCCCACCTTTGGTCAAACAAACACATCAGATCCTGCACTCCAGATACCAGTGTTGCTGTTTTAGACTAGGCTGGATGTTCACACAATAAAAGCAGGGTTTTGTTGGCATTTTTAGCATAATTAACGTATGATTATGAACTGAGACAATTTTTTTTTTTTTTAAAGCTTTTACTGAAGCACACTTCACCTTTTAAAACATTGTTGTATTTGAGTTCTTGTGCACATATTCATACTCACGACTAGGGCTGTAGCTATCAAATATTTTATTAATCGAGTATTCTACCGAAAATTCAATCGATTAATTGAGTAATCGGATAAGAACAACTTTTTCTTAGTTAAAGAGCAATGCTAAATATACAAGAGAAAATAAGACGGGTCTCTTAAAATGAACAAGTAATTTGTTTCCTTTTTAGAAAAATGAACATTTTTATTGCTGAAATTGCATATATTAATAACTGTGAAAACTAAACCCATTTAGTGCATTTAATTGTCATGCAACATACAAATATATAAAAATCTATTTAAATTATTCTGAAGCACCTAGTACAACCTAAAACTAAGACATAAATCAAAATAATAGTAATAAAAAAATATACAAAACCTAAACATTGTGCAACTTAACTTTAAAGTTTCAGCCTAACTACAGCTCAGGCACGACACAAGCCTTTACTTAGAAGGTATTGTGGCTTTTGTAAGAGGCAAAAATTAGTGGACAGGAAGCTAACGTGGAACAAAAACTAGAGTCCATACACATAACATTTATTAACACATTTTTCAGCAACATGAATTTAAAGTTATTTGGAGAATAAACCCTCTTAAATGTCTCTCTGCATACTGGTGTGTGTAATCCTTTAAAGGAGCATGGTTGCAAACACAGTGCTCTGTATGAAGTTACAGTAAATGGTAGGGATGCACTGAAATTTAAATTCTGGGCCGAAACGAGAATTCTGGATGTGCTTGTACTTTTATTAAATAATATAAAGTAATTTTGTAAGACTTTTTAATTTAACTCCATTTTAATGACAGAATTTAAACACAAGCCAATAAAATAACCACACTTTTATTGAAAGAAAATTGGACAGAAAATATATTAATATTAAATATCAATGTATTATTTTTATTCAGTTCTATGCAACAGAATCAGACATAACTGTTGTTGTTGTTGTTTTTGACTAATTATCCAAATAATGTATAGTCCTGCAAACAGGGTTTTTCTTTTCTCAAAATGCGGCGGAGGTGGTACCATCCTGATCATGTGCACACAATGTAGCAGGGCTCGCAAAATCGCTAGCCCGACGTCCCGGGGCTATTGTGTTTTCCAGTCGGGCTACCAAAATTTATCACCGCCCTTATCATCTTAAATACAGGGCAGGGAGTTTTTAAGGCCTTAAAAAGTTTTAAATACATTAAATGGTATAAGAAAAGTCTTAATTGTAATTTTAAGAGGTCTTACAGTTGGGGGTGGAAAGGCAAGATTCGCGATAAGGCTGGATTAAACTTCAAAAGGCAATTATGTCATTGAATAAATATGAGCGCTGCACGTTTTAAAGTCAGAACACGGCACGGATGTCTTTATGTGAATGTATCTCTGAAGGGAACCGACTGTCCTCAGAAACGTGTCGTTGGCATTTTCATTTAATCTTGCTTATAAAATGCCTGATGAAGCAGCGTTTGAGCCCGGTGCTGCTTTGTTTACAGCCGTTACCAGGGGAACCGCTTTATTTCAGCAGCCGCTCTTAAAGCGCCACCTCGTGGCAGAGAATGAATTTTCATTTCCAAAAAGCCTATCTTATGTTTAGATCGACCCATGTTTTTACGCCTTCTAAAAATCTAAACAATTTAGACGGTAATATTTGTTTTAAATTAATATAATAATTCATATGTTTGACTTATCCCTTTTCATAAAAATGATTTAAAGTCTGAAATACCTTTTTATAAGATTTTTGTTTTTGTGAAAACCTGTATCTGAATTGTAAATCATGTCATTTTATGGCTTAATATGTTACCATAGATATTGTCCAACCCCACTCATACGGTGTTCATTTTACTTGTGCAGCTCAGTCATAAATTGCCTTAAATTGTTTTTTTTTTATCTGCAGATACCCTGTAAATAGTAAAATAAAACTCTTTCCTTGATATTCGTTGATATTTGTGTATTGAAAATGTTTTTGATTGACATGTATGGTCTTTTTTTTATGGTCTTGGGCTAGTTTAACAACCTTACATGCTCCACACATTGCCAGCGCACATAAATTCAAACAGATAAAGTAAAAAGGACAAAATGAATCGACAAACATATCGCATTTTGAAAAAGCCTGTACACGACTCGCTGTTTTTACGTGTATCCATACTGCTGTGTGTAATCCTTTAAAAGCATGGTTGCAAACACAGTGCTCTGTATGAAGTTACAGTAAATGGTAGGGATGCACTGAAATTTAAATTCTGGGCCGAAACGAGAATTCTGGATGTGCTTGTACTTTTATTAAATAATATAAAGTAATTTTGTAAGACTTTATAATTTAACTCAATTTTAATGACACAGAATTTAAACACAAGCCAATAAAATAACCACACTTTTATTGAAAGAAAATTGGACAGAAAATATATTAATATTAAATATCAATGTATTATTTTTATTCAGTTCTATGCAACAGAATCAGACATAACTGTTGTTGTTGTTGTTGTTTTTGACTAATTATCCAAATAATGTATAGTCCTGCAAACAGGGTTTTTCTTTTCTCAAAATGCGGCGGAGGTGGTACCATCCTGATCATGTGCACACAATGTAGCAGGGCTCGCAAAATCGCTAGCCCTACGTCCCCTATTGTGTTTTCCAGTCGGGCTACCAAAATTTATCACCGCCCTTATCTTAAATACAGGGCAGGGAGTTTTTAAGGCCTTAAAAAGTTTTAAATACATTAAATGGTATAAGAAAAGTCTTAATTGTAATTTTAAGAGGTCTTACAGTTGGGGGTGGAAAGGCAAGATTCGCGATAAGGCTGGATTAAACTTCGAAAGGCAATTATGTCATTGAATAAATATGAGCGCTGCACGTTTTAAAGTCAGAACACGGCACGGATGTCTTTGTGAATGTATCTCTGAAGGGAACCGACTGTCCTCAGAAACGTGTCGTTGGCATTTTCATTTAATCTTGCTTATAAAATGCCTGATGAAGCAGCGTTTGAGCCCGGTGCTGCTTTGTTTACAGCCGTTACCGGGGGAACCGCTTTATTTCAGCGGCCGCTCTTAAAGCGCCACCTCGTGGCAGAGAATGAATTTTCATTTCCAAAAAGCCTATCTTATGTTTAGATCGACCCATGTTTTTACGCCTTCTAAAAATCTAAACAATTTAGACGGTAATATTTGTTTTAAATTAATATAATAATTCATATGTTTGACTTATCCCTTTTCATAAAAATGATTTAAAGTCTGAAATACCTTTTTATAAGATTTTTGTTTTTGTGAAAACCTGTATCTGAATTGTAAATCATGTCATTTTATGGCTTAATATGTTACCATAGATATTGTCCGACCCCACTCATACGGTGTTCATTTTACTTGTGCAGCTCAGTCGTAAATTGCCTTAAATTGTTTTGTTTTTTATCTGCAGATACCCTGTAAATAGTAAAATAAAACTCTTTCCTTGATATTCGTTGATATTTGTGTATTGAAAATGTTTTTGATTGACATGTATGGTCTTTTTTTTTATGGTCTTGGGCTAGTTAAATAAATTTTCGGGCTACCAAAATCTGAAGAGTACCTGCCTGAAGGGCTACCAGGGATTTTGACATTTTGCGAGCCCTGTGTACCCACCCTTCAACTGGCTGAAACAAAAACGTATTTTAGGTGTTATAATAGTTATAGCTATGATTAAAGAAAATGACAATTATAAAGTTATGTTTTATTTTCTGTCACCTAATGTTTTATTGTTATTTATTCTTAAAATAGCCTTATGAAATGTTTTCTTTTTCCTCAGAAATTCTGTGTTGTGTATCTGGTTATCAAATGAAGGCATAAAACATTAATTTCATTTATCTTTAAATTATTGAAAATTAAACTTTTTGGCAAACAAAGGGGGGTTACTATTAAAGTTAAAACATGGAAGAAATGTTGTGTGATTATTCCTTAAAAAAATAAAGTTTTCATAATTTTAGTAGTAGTATGTACTATGTACATTCTGCTGAAATGTCTTCAAATTAAACCGTACTTTTATTTTGACGGGTTGCCGTGAATACCTTTACATTTCTGTGTGTATATGATTATGATGCTAGTTTTACTCAAATGAAACGGTGAAACGCTGATGAAGTGACTCTCAGAGCAGTTCTGGAGATGTTGTTTGTGTGTTTATGTCCTCATTGAGACGACAGATGCTGAAATCACCGCAAGCGTCACGCGTGCTTCAGTGTGTGTGTGTGTGTGTGTGTGTGTGTGTGTGTGTGTGTGTGTGTGGTAAAGGAAAATGCGCATCTCTGCCATTCATTCATACAGAGATATGATCGCGTAATATGAGTTAATGCTCATCATATCGCATAAATCAGTGGGAAATGAATAGAAATTATGATTCTGTATAAAGAAACATCAAGTAAACGTGTATAAAAATATAAAAACCCTGGCAAAGCTATATTATCAGCACATGTGAGCAGAGCGGGGAGCAGATCAGTGAAGGAGACTTCACCAGCGTTGCCGAGTACAGCTGTACTACAGCATGCCACAGCACAGCAGCGCTACTGCAAACAGGAACAAGTATACTACATAGAAATTCCCTGTCGGTGCGTTATTTGAGCGGACTCTGCTTTTCCGGTGAGCATGAGCGGTAAATGAGCAGAATGCACATTGATAGAGCGGAATATTGAACGGAGCGTCACACGGCGCAGTGATGAGAGTGAAACCTGAACACTGCTGGGCGGCGCGGCATATATTTTCGGCGGCCGAAAATTCAGTGCATCCCTAGTAAAATGGACTAAACGATTCTTCGAGGCACATAATTTGCCTCGATGATTTTTTGTATTCGAGTTACTCGAGGAATCGTTTCAGCCTTACTCACGACTCCCTCAGATCTGGCAACCAGGGGTACGTTTCCCAAAAGCAACTATGGTCACAAGTTCTGTCGTTACCAATAGAGTTCAATAGAACTTACCACCATAGTTGGCTAACGATGCTTTTGGGAAACACACCCCAGTTTAGTATTTTTTTATTTTTTTTTATCCAGAATATGAAACTTGCAGACTGTTTCTATTTGGCATGTTGAGCCAGCGGCCAGATGCCTCTGTTTTAACCCCATGCTGTATGTTGGGCTAAATTACATTATTTTAAGTGCTTGGAATAGTTTAAAGGAATACTTCACCCAAAATGAAATTTGCTGAAAGTTTACTTACCCTCAGGCCATCCAAGCTGTAGAAAAATTAGCTTTTTCATTGGAACAGATTTGGGGAAAATTAGCATTACAGTGAGGGAAAAAAATGTTTTATCCCCTGCTGATTTTGTACGTTTGCCGACTGACAAAGAAATGATCAGTCTATAATTTTAATGGTAGGTTTATTTGAACAGTGAGAGACAGAATAACAACAAAAAAAATTTCAAACGCATTTCAAAAAAGTTATAAATTGATTTGCATTTTAATGAGTGAAATAAGTATTTGATCCCCTATCAATCAGCAAGATTTCTGGCTCCCAGGTAACAGGTATAAGATTATATAGGTCTTAAAGGTAGTGCTCCTAATCTAAGTTTGTTACCTGTAGGGCTGTGCGATATGACGATATATATCAGATGGACGAAATAAAAAGTCTATCGTTTCATATTTTGCTCTATCGTTTATTTCGTGGTGTCGCAAAATACATTGTTTACGGTAATACTTTTTCATCATTTGGATGACTGCGATCTTTACACGCCACCACGGGGCGTGAAGGGGAGACAGAAGCAGGTGGCTCCGAGTAGGAGCACGATCAGCCAGGACAAAACGAGGAGCTCGTTCCTAAACGAGGGACTACATCTGTAGCATGGACACGTGTTTTTAAGCACAGCTGTTTTAAAACAAGCGATTTTAAGCCGTTGAAACACAAACAACAGAGCTATATGCGTGCGCCATCTCTGTTTCTGTGTGAGAGGAGCGCGCATTTTTTTGCCGCTTTATTGGCTTTGAACGATTACATAAACACACTTATATGCGTAACAATCCCCGTCTTTGCAAGTATCCTCATAAACACAGTGATTTAGGTCTGAAGAGAGAAAACAGCTGAAAACAACGCACATGTAACAGTATATTGGATCCGGACTTCGGTCTTAAAGGGGAAGCTGTCCAATATTCGTTCTGTCTGTCATTATAATCAAACAACAGTGAGAGAAAATCTCACTGCTCTTGACTATATCACTTTTGTAACTTTAATAAGAATAAATAAAAAAATAATGATATTTATATATATCCTATAGAATCTATACACAATACACATGTTAATTATATCTATCTAATTAACACAGTGAAGACTAATTAATTTACACAATGTATGTAGCGTTTCTTATTTATGTAGGTTTTTGTCCTATTGCTTGCAATTAGTTTCTTATCCTTATTTCATCACTGACCGTTTGTCTTCAGTGAGCTTGAATTTTTTTTTTTTTTTGTCTCTTTTTAGGCTCGTATTCAATTCAATTTAATTTCACTTTATTGTTGGGATTTCTTCCAAATATTGTTTCGCATCCAATAGCATTTACTGTCTAACATTAATTCACATCAATACACATTACACAATACAATACACACACACACACACACACAAAAAGGCATGTTCGTACACATCAAACATCATTTTTGTTTTATATTGTATTTTTTACATTGTATTATATTTCTATTAGTTTGATATTGACATTGGTGACAAGGATTATGAAAATTCTATGGTATCAAAGATTTAATATCATAAAAAAAAATTAAGAAAAAAAAATAACTATACCGTGATATATATTGTTATCGTGATATAGAATTAGTCATATCGTGATATAAGATTTTGGTCATATCGCCCACCCCTAGTTACCTGTATAACAGACACTTGTCCACAGAAGCAATCAATCAATCAGATTCCAAACTCTCCACCATGGCCAAGACCAAAGAGCTGTCCAAGGATGTCAGGGACAAGATTGTAGACCTACACAAGGCTGGAATGGGCTACAAGACCATCGCCAAGCAGCTTGGTGAGAAGGTGACAACAGTGTGAAAGAAACACAAAATAACTGTCAATCTCCCTCGGTCTGGGGCTCCATGCAAGATCTCACCTCGTGGAGATTCAATGATCATGAGAACGGTGAGGAATCAGCCCAGAACTACACGGGAGGATCTTGTCAATGATCTCAAGGAAGCTTGGGACCATAGTCACCAAGAAAACAATTGGTATTACACTACGCCGTGAAGGACTGAAATCCTGCAGCGCCCGCAAGGTCCCCCTGCTCAAGAAAGCACATGTACAGGCCTGTCGAAAGTTTGCCAATGATTCAGAGGAGAACTGGGTGAAAGTGTTGTGGTCAGATGAGACCAAAATCCAGCTCTTTGGCATCAACTCAACTCGCCGTGTTTGGATGAGGAGGAATGCTGCCTATGACCCCAAGAACTCCATCCCCACCGTCAAACATGGAGGTGGAAACATTTTGCTTTGGGGGTGTTTTTCTGCTGGAGGTGGAAACATTTTGCTTTGGGGGTGTTTTTCTGCTAAGGGGACAGGACAACTGCACCGCATCAAAGGGACGATGGCACGGGGCAGCATGTACCATCAGGGCCAGGGCATTGAAGCCCGCCAGGGCATTGAAAATGGGTCTTGGATGGGATATTCCATTTGGAAGCCCATCGTTGATACACGATAATGTTACACCCCTCCCAAAACACACGGCCAAGACAACAAAGGAGTGGCTCAAGAAGAAGCACATTAAGGTCCTGGAGTGGCCTAGCCAGTCTCCAGACCTTAATCCCATAGAAAATCTGTGGAGGGAGCTGAAGATTCAAGTTGACAAACGTCAGCCTCGAAACCTTAATTAATTGGAGAGGATCTGCAAAGAGGAGTGGGACAAAATCCCTCCTGAGATGTGTGCAAACCTGGTGGCCAACTACAAGAAACGTCAGACCTCTGATTGCCAACAAGGGGTTTGCCACCAAGTACTAAGTCGTGTTTTGCGAAGGGGTCAAATACTTATTTCACTCATTAAAATGCAAATCAATTTCTAACTTTTGATGCGTTTTTCTTGATTTTTTTTTTTGTTGTTGTTCTGTCTCTCACTGTTCAAATAAACCTACTATTAAAATTATAGACTGATCATTTCTTTGTCAGTGGGCAAATGTACAAAATCAGCAGGGGATCAAATCATTTTTCCCCCACTGTACATTACTTGCTCACCACTGGATCCTCTGCAGTGAATGGGTGCCGTCAGAATGATAGCCCGATAAACAGCCAATAAAAACATCCCAATTAACATCTTGTGAGGCAAAAGGCTGCTTGTTTTAATAAATAAAACCATTATCATAAATGCATTTTTTAATTTTTTTTATTCACTTTCTCCAGTGAAAAAGTCATCTTGTCTGAATAAGGAGAGAAATATGCATTGATCAAGCACTGTTTACAAGCAAAAACGGTTCTAAACAAATATGTCAGGATACATTGGATATGGACTTTTTCACTGGAGGAAACATTATTATGGATTTTGGACTGCATGATAATTAAGTTTCAAGCCAGTATTTTAGCAAGAAGCAACAGTTTGTAAAAAAAGATGCATTGATGGATTTGTTTCTTACAAACACAAGCTTTTCACTTCACAAGACATTAATTGATAAACTGGAGACTGTTTCGTTTTTGAATGAATTTTCATTTTTGGGTTCTTTTAATCATTCTCCCCCTGCTTCTTCTCTACAGGAAAAACTCTGACGAGGCAGATCTCGTTCCGGCGAAAGAGGCCAATGTGAAGTGTCCACAGGTGGTCATCTCATTCTATGAAGAGCGACTAACATGGCACTCCTACCCTTCTGAGGAAGAAGAGAAGAAGGATGACAAGAACTAGGCCTGTGAGGGAGAACGAGAGAGGTGGCAGGTCGGGGCCGTGTTAGACTAGTTTGGGCGGGGTGGGGGGTATTCGGGATATGGGCAGTTCAAAGATGGGGAAACAGACACCCAAAAGCTCTTTTACTCTCAATGCCATAAAACTTGGACTCAAGATATATTCAGAGCAAGATAATGCAGACGTGGAGTCATCCTTAGTGGGCAGAAGTGAATGTTAGTCAGAATACTGACCACCGTAAGAAACACAGGATTACTGTATTTCCTCTGTGCTTCTCTTTCTGTTGGATTATGGGAAATGGGGTGTATATATGCTGCAGTAGTTGCTCAGTAGTTATTCCCGGCTGAAAAAAAGGTGGTTAACGTCTTGTGAGGTATGATATGCTAAATGCGGTGGATCCTATGTGCGCATCCTCATACCTTCTATATTTTTCTGGCAAGAGATTTGAAGGACATTTTAGTCTAAATCCGAACGTTTCACTGTGTAATTCACATTTTTTGTGTAAATACATCCTAAGTTAAAAGTCTTGCACAGTCAAGTACATTTTTTGTGTAAATACATTTTTCAACACCTTTATTAAAACTGAGAAGAAAAACAAACAAATTCACAGTTTGAGTGCATTGATTCATCTGATATGTGTGCACTGTTTTCTTTGAATCTGAGCATAGTTTGTTCAAAACTCTGCTTTGTGCGTGTAGTTACTGTGTTTTGTCTTCATAAGGCGGCATGGCCTAATTTTTTAAGCCTTCTTTTTCTTTTCATTTGTTTAGACTTCATCTTCAAGTCATTTTTTGTGTAAATACATTTTTCAAAACTGTTGTCACCTTTATTAGTGAGCAAATTGCCTGCTTGTATTGCAGTCATTGACCAAAAGCAAAGAGTTTTTGAAGGGAAAGAAGTGACTTTATGCAATGGCAGTCAATCACCTGACCTTCCGATTGAGCATGCATTTTTGCTGAAGACAAAATGAAGGGAAAATCAACAGGAACTGAAGACGGTTGCAGTAGGCCTGGCAGAGCATCACCAGATGAAACCCAGCGTCTGGTGATGTCATGCGTTCCAGACTTCAGGCTGTAATTGACTGATTTGCACCAAGTATTTGATTTAGATTATTATTCTGATATGTTACTGTATGGTAAAATATGGGAGGCACATATATAATTCACACGTCTGAGCATTAAAGCACATTTTTTTTTTGTATAGAGCCAAAAATAGAATTGTGTCGACAATATTTTGGACCTCTGTATATTAGTCAGCTTAGTAAACTGCATTTCCCATAATCTCATATAAACTTTTTTATTTTTAACTATTAGATGTCAGTGTGTTTAATCAGTTGCATTACTGTTTGAAGAGGAAATGTGCTCTTTAGATTCCAGCTTTTCAGACTGATCTTTCAAGTTTTATAGGCTGATCAAGGTATGTCAGACCTGGCTCGTAAATACTTTAGAAAACATTCGATGAAAAGTCTGACACTTTGCTGTTTTACCCTCTTTTTCGGCGGTGCTCAAGGAGTAGAATGTACTACACAGCTTCAAGGCATCTTTTTATCATAGACATATGTAAATGTGTAGTGAAGGTGAAAAAACTTGCTAACATTATCATGCTACAGATCAGGTCTTTTAGTATCACCTTTGCACCAGCATAAACATGTTAGTATTGACAATATGCTAGAGTTTTAAAATGTTATCAATATCTTCAAAACGTTTTTAAAATGGTTAAAATAGTGCTTGGATCACTGGAAACTTTTTTTCCCGAAATATGGTATTGATAGTGGCATAAACTTCTGTGTACCGGAGAAGCCTGAAGTACTTTTAGTTGTACACAATCAGTAATGTGATTGCATTATATTCCTTTCTGATTGTCTTTTTCTCTTTTTAAGTGTACTGTTAAAAGCATGTTTCTTTCATTTTCACATTTTCAAGGGGAAATGTTTATTTGTTCATCAAAATAAACCTTTTTTATTAATTCTGTTTTATGAATTTATGATTAAGCTTATTTTATTAGAAATTTAGCTTTTCATGTTATAGTAAGCCCTGTTTTACAAAAAATGAAACTGAAAATTACATACAATAAATATATTTTAATTGAAACAAGAACAATCCCAGCTTGTCACCAAGAACATGAATTCACTGCAAAATGTTTAACACAAGATACATAAACAGATGAATATAAAAAGGTTTAGATTATTTACAAGGCTTTTTAAAACATGAAATCAAATCCAGACCTGGTATTAAAAAAAAAAAAACGTTACATCAATGAATTGTTAAACTAACATAAATTCTAATACCACACATACTCAAAGACCGAACTCCTGTTCATTCAAAACATTGTGGGTCAAAAACACTTTACAGTCTTAAGTGAATGTTAGTCCAAAATTAATCTTACATGGCATGAAGGTGCTCCCTATAATGAGATGGCAAATCAGCACTTTTATTATACCAGTAAAGCTCAAAGTATACTTCGTATTTGTGTGCGTATGCTAGCGCATGTGTACAGTCGAACACGTAGTCTTTCAAAGTATACTCCATTTGATAGCATGCACGAATGCAGGCGGACGACACATGCGCTCTAATCTTTGTCCTTTGTCTGCTGTATTTTTCTCCTGATGTTAAGACCGATAAAATGTTAATATTATAACTTAAATATTAAAACTTAATTTGTAGCTCTCCTATAACACTCTCACACAAGCACATGTCAATGCGGCCGTCTTGTTGCAGTCTCTGCTATTTTGTTGTTGTTGTTCCATCTCTTCAGTTTCATTTTCTACTGTGAAACAACGGCCCAGGCCAGTGCTGCCAGCTTGTGGAACAACTGATTAGTGCGCATGTCAATGTGCATGTGCGACCTGCATGCACAGTACGCGCATTATATTTTGGTGACGAAACTTTGCATCACGCACACTAGCTATGTTTCCATCCAAAGGTTTGAATTTAACTTGTGCACAAAACTGGAATATCGCATAAAATATTTGCGAATAAAGCATCGTTTCCATCCAACGAGTCAAAGAGAACAAAATCGTCACTTCCCGATAAACTGGCACTAAATAGCCTATCACTAAGAAAAGTAGGCAAAGCCACTAAATATAATAATTTTCATATGATAAATTACTTGCGCCTCAGAGCGAGCAGATGAAACACAAATGGAGTCATTGCTTTCGGAGGTGGATGCTGCTGTTTGGAAACGCAGTCGTGTAATACAATTATACAGAAATACTTTGATGACAGACCTTGCTCAGGCATATCAGAGCAACCAAAACAACATTTCAAATGCTGTGCAACGAGATCAGTCCGCTGGTTAGTCAAGTTATCCCGTCCCATCGTGCAAAGTCACATTACTTTTTTTGACGCGCATGGTGGAATTTATTCGGTAAATGTGTTACCATTGCAGTTTATGCATATTTTTTCTTATCGGGAAGTAGTTTATCCTACTCAGTTGTGCGCATTTTTAAAATCTGCGCATCTTGGCATTTCCATTCAACGTTTTTTTTTTACGCGATATTCCAAAATGCGCATAAAAATAGGTGGATGAAAACATAGCTACTGTAAGCGGTATACTTTGGCCTTTAGCAGTAGTTAAAATGCATTAAAACTTTTTCAGTGCTTGGATTCCAAGCAAAATGGACCGTTTTCTGCTCTAACATGGGATTATTTTGGTGTTCTGACTTTGGGAACAATTTCAGACACTCCTTATGTTCTTGTAGCCCAGTTTGGTTTATAAACTGGACGTGAAGACAGAAGTTGTAATCAACTGTTCTCTCCTATTGTGACGTACAGTATATCTGAGTGAAACGGCTCCTTGAATGAGAATTTTTCACCTTCTCTGTGAAATAGTCTGTTACTTGTTGCTGTGCCTCGTTTGCATGTGAAATTGACAACAGCGTTGAGCGTTGTCTTGCGCACAAACTGCGGTTTTGCTATCCATTACAGTAGGTTTTTAGAGTACATAAAGGCCTTTAGCATAAAAGATCAAGGAAACTCTTGATGTGGCCATTTAACATCAAAACTTTGTGGAACCTTAAGTTCAGTCAAGTTCTATGTGCCTATACATAGTACAATAGATTATCAAGGATGATCACTTGGGTAATAATACCCTACTTGGTGCAAATTCCCATTGAACTGTGGAAAACCAGCAGGTGGACTTCACAGCAGAGAGCATTTTTCCTGAGCCTAGTCATAGCATGAGTCTTCCATTTCACTTCTTGCGCTTTTGTCTCTTGCTAAGTTTGCGTCTGGAGTGTGAATCTGATCTGCGCTGTGATGTTACAGGGCTGGTGCTGTCTTGCTGCAAAGTAAAGTTGTTGTCAGAGTACAGCAGTCCCTGTTCCTCTCTTAGTCTCTCGTAAACCTCTTGATACAAGCTATTAAGATGCTGCTTCATCTCCCTGATGGAGCGCAAGATCTCAGACTTTTCCCTGAGCAGTTTGGCCCGGAGGCGTCGCAGGCTATCCACACCGCACTCCAATCCCAGCAGGACATCTAGCTTCCTCCTCCGACAGGTCTGAGCAGCCATTTTGTTTTTACCTCTGCGGCGAATGTCTCTGATAAGCGTAAGCTGAGCCTCATTGAGATGATATTTAGCTATCAAGTGATTGAACTCATCGACGGGTAAGTTTACGATGTGTTCGTTGGAGAACGGGATATTCATCAAACATGCACGTTTCACGTCCCGGCTGGAAAGATGATCCAGCACTGTGTTTTCTGGCGACTCGTCGGAAAGATCTTTTGGAGGTTTCTTCTGGCTTTGAGGTTGGTTGTAGGTATGATCGTGTCCGATGTGCTCGAGCCAAGGAAGGCGATGGAACTGTCTGGCTTCCAAAAAGCTTGATTGACACATTTTGGTTTGTTCTGGCATGTACCCACCCACAGCTCCATCCTCTTCCTTGATATGGGTGTAGCCCACAGCGCCTTCTTCGTGCATCAAACTAGGGGTTGGGCTGGACAGTGATGAGGAGGAACTGGAAGATTCAGATCCACTAGGAGAGGCAGGGCTTTGACTGTAGTCCAGGGATAAACCAGAGTCAGAATCTGCTGGGTTTTGCTCTTCAGACTGTACCTGGCTTAGTTCTTCCAGAGCCAAATCCATTAGTTCAATCTCATCAAGCATGGCTTCCTCAAGCAGAGGATCTATAGGGCTTGGCAGGCTAGTCCCAGTAGTCAGAAGGAGGTCTATGATATCAGAATCTCCAAAAGCTTCTGCATTAGAAGAAGTGTCCAAATTAATGTTTGGCATGGAGTTGTTGTCAATGCAACAGGTTTCTTCCATGGTGACGCTGTTTTGTGCTTCAGTGGATCTTGGCAGAGTGGCTTGGTGAAGGCTAACATCCTGATGAATCAAGTTTTCCATTGATCCAGCATTTCTGTCTGAATCACTGATACTGAGAGGAGAACTGCCTATTGTTTCAGCTGTATCCATGTCCTGTAAAGATAAGAGAAGTCAAATAAAGTTTTCTGACTGCCTGGTCAATAAAACATGTCACCTGCTCCATATATTTTAAGTATTTGACATAGAAACTTTTGAGTATTCAAAAAAAAAAGTATATCTTTAATGATTTGTTTATTGTGTTTCACTCCAAACCATTGTAAAGAATAATCATTTAAATTGTGGCTGGCTAATTTTTTTAATATATATATATATATATATATATATATATATATATATATATATATATATATTGCATAAATTAAATTATATATTTACGACTTTCTCATCTCTAATGTTATTTATAACGAGCTGTTTTCTGAGGTAAATATAACGTCACATGACGTTGTTCACCAGCGCTTTTGTTGAGGTATTTTCCACGGTTCAAATAATGATTTGGTCATTACATGAGAGACAATACATTTCAGTAAGTCATAGTGTATATTTGAACACATCCTCCGATGTTCATTCATGTTATTTCACTCGATTACAATAGAAAAGAGTAATGAGACACGATAGGTTTACACGCTCCGTGTTGGAGCGGCAACAGCATTCGCGTCACATTAAATAGCGGCATTTATTCTTGAATTTTGTTCTAAAACTGACATAACTTGAAAATTGACGTTTTGTAATAAAAATAATAACGTTACACAGTTGAAATTATTTTTTCCCTCTTAATATCACATTTCTCCACAAACAACTATTACTCAAAATATCAGAGCATGTTACATAATGTTGATTAATTTTTCCAAGCACTGATTAACTTCGGGACTTGACGGGAAGATGTTGGTCATACCTGTGATTCCATGATGGCCAGAACATCTTGCCATTGTTGCTCTAAAGTTGTTGATTCCTGTTCAGGCAACAAGGGTGACACGAGCGGCCTCTGAAACTCTGAAAGTGCATGTTCTCCTACATTCTGTACATCAGGACCTGTCAACTGAGAGAATTAAGAAGATTTTTGAAGTAGTTTGGAAAGCCTACATTTCCTTTTGAGAGGTTTTTTTTGTCTCTAGTCCTAAAAGAATTCATGCTGCACAAATTGTTGTAAAAAGATGAAACGTTGCATTCTAGATCAAGTTTCTACCTCTGGATCCCCTTCTGAGGGGAAGTTGGCATCGATGAGATGTAAGCACTCTTCAATGGAAAGAGAAGCGTCGTCCCTTACACCTGACAACTGAGAGTGGAGCAAGTGAGCATGAGGAAATTTTTTAATAAAACTCATATCACTCTGTTATCTGTCGAGGTCAAATTATGACCGCAATGGTGCACTGCTTTGGAATGTGGAACGTCTTCATAAAGGTCAGCAGCAACAAGGTCAATAAATTCACTTGCCAAAATCTGCTTTTTACACTGTTCACTCAATTTTGAGTATATTTGTGTCAATGAGTGTATTTTAGCTCAATGTACTTCTCTGCAAGTTAAAAAGAATCTGATGGAAATGATAAATACTAAAATAAATGTAAACAAAAAAGTATTGTTTTATAGAATAAAATGTAAAACTATTTAAGAAATAGAAATGTAGATATTGTGGCTAATTGTGTAAATACATATAAATATACAATATTTAGTGCCTTATTGTGAACATGTTCACTGTCATACCTGTAGATCCTCTCCAAACATTTGGTTGTGAAATGGATTTGAATTTCTCCAACTATCCACCAGAAACTCATCTTCCTCCTCTTCTTCCTCATTAAACAAGCTGAGAGGTTGGGTTCTTGCATTTTCCAGCTGCTCCTGGTGGACATTTTGCTGAGGTTCCTGCTCCCAGAAGAAAGACATACCATCTCCCTCCTGCAAATGCAAAAGTAAGCATCATGTCTAGTATCTCAGGAAGTATGTTCTCTAATGGATAGGAAGTGGCGGTCTTGGGTAAGTCAGGATGGTCTATTGCTGCCTGTATGTGATTTTGGAAATGTCCCACTTGAAGTTGTAATTACGAGTTTGTTGCATTCAAGTGCTTTGTTGTCGGAAAGAACGGGAATCCTGGTGGAAGGCCCATTCGTGAGTTCGTTATTGTCTGTTTCTTGGGGAAATCTTATTAAAGCCAAAAGGTATAGAAAATATTAAGTCAATATCCAACAGGTTTTTAATAAAATGTAGCGTCCCATTCATTAGTAACCATTAAAACATTGACTGCACAAGATATTCAGCTGGCTGACGATTCTTAGGGCCTGTCCAACTTGGAAGCTCGTGTATCAAAATTATCTCAGTTGTAAATATGACCTGAGAGGCCATGTCTAATTTCTGACTAGGAAATTCATATTTACAATAATTCAGACACCACATGAAGGCAGCACGACTTCCTGGGGATTATTTAATTTTATATTTGTAATTTTATATTTCTTTTTTTTTACCAAACATTATTTATAATAACCTGCACTACCTACAGTAGTAACATCAAGATAGGTGATGAACAGATTTTATAGATTCAAGATTTTTATTTGTCACATACACGATTATATAGGGAGTATATAACCAGCAGTGAAATGTGAGTGAGATTTATCTCACCATTTATCTCAATTTATCAGATTGGTTATATATGGAATCCATACATTTATAGACAACAGACAGTTCTTGGCTATAAATAGAGCTAACCTTTCCCTGTTCTGGAGGGGGATTAATGAAAGCAATTGGTCTCCTGGGTGTATGTGCTGTTGTTATTGGAAGTCCCCTTAGCCTCCAAAGACCCCTGTGGTTCTTGTGACAGGCATGGCAGTTGACTAAATGTTTTTTTGTATTGGGGGAATAACAAACCCAATCCCCCTGCCTTATAGTTAAGGTTAGGGTGTCACTTAATCATGTAACCTATTCAGTACACATGAACATCCACACCTACATAGGCTCAGTCCTAGAAAGGTTTTGACAGGATCACTGTGCCTGTTTACGTTAAAGCTATATGTGGAGCAGTAGAAGATGTTCATGTACTGTCCGTTGAGTTGGTTTTGAGGGGATGGGCCGAGACACTTGATCCAGTAGTCTGTAAACAGGCATTGCGAAAGCAAATGTGGCTGTCTTCTTGGATTACAAAACAAGCCAGGCTGGTGCTGGACGCCAAGCCAGCACATGCTCAGGCATATCTAACAGCGGTCAAACTTCAAACTGGGGTCACAACAAGCCTGTCCGGTCAAGTACAGACACACTCGTTTGAACTACAGTGATTCAGACCGGGGGATTTTCAAAAATGTTTTTTGACCTTCTCATTGATTTTCCTTGTGTTGATCTAACATTATACAGAGGATAATTAGGGATATTTCAGATATGTCGGTATGAGTGATTAGTTTTTCATTTATCAGATTGGTTAATATTAGGGCTGGGCGATATATCTCATGCGCATCTCGTCAGCAAAGCCGGTTCCTTGATTAGCGCTAAATCTCCATCACCTGTTTTCAAATGGAGCGGCATTTAATACACAGAGCCGTAGATCACTGACAAGCGACGCAATATCACGTTCATATCGAAGGCGATATATCAGTCGATATATGCGTAGCTTGTCTGTGAACTACGGCTCTGTGTATTAAATGCCGCTCCATTTGAAAACAGGTGATGGAGATTTAGCGCTAATCAAGGAACCGGCTTTGCTGACGAGATGCGCATGCATATCGCATGAGATATATCGCCCAGCCCTATAGGATTAATTTGCCTTATTTTTACATTTAGATTACTGATACTGGCAGAGCTGCTTGATTCTGTATAAATGAGAATCATTTTTTGCTTAAGAAAAATTAGAAATTGCAATTCTGAAGAAACAAGTTTATTTCAGTGATTAATAAAACCTGAACGTTAAACCACTAAATAAGTAAATAACTTTATTTACTTGAGGTTCTGACAAAATGTTCAGTTCTTTGGTTTATGTAAAAATGCAAAAAAAGTTTGAAGAATGTGAATCAAAATATGTAAGTAAAAAAAATAAAACTAAAAGTTTACAAAATATCGGAGTATGCTGAAATATATTACTGATGTGTATTTTTTTAAGTTTTTTTGTATTTTTGAAAGCAAATACAAATATGTATTAATTTGAATGAGGAAGTTGAATGATACAATAACTCCATTCCTGAATGAATCAATGTGTTTGAACAAATCGGTTGAATGAATGATTCAGTGACTCGCTCATAATGGCTTTCAGTTGTTTTGTTCCTGAATGAATCAGTGTTAGATCGAATTGACTTAACAAATTGTTCAATGACTGACTCAAGAAAGTCACTTTACATCATAACGATGATGAAAAGATCAAATATACACAGTACAAAAATTTGATTTATCCATCAGTTTGTTCATATGTGTCATAGAGACATTAATAGACACTGCTGAATCATAATTTTACAATAAGAGTAGTGATGATTGAAGCGAGTTGTTCGCTATGTAATTTGCCGTCATCTCTCAACCATTTCAATGAATGTTCTAAAGCATGTATCATTTAAAAACACTTATGTAATCTTTAGAAAATCCCAAAATTAATATCTATTTTTCATCAATTAAATAATCATAACCCTGCAACAGAATCCTATCACAAAATTGTATGTTCCAACCCTCAGCTAAATTGAATTGAACTTATGTTAACTAATCATTAGCTCTGAACTGAACAGATGAGATGTTCAAGTCTGTGAGGAAGGATCCCTTTTCTCCGAACTGCATGCTTCTAGTAATCCCTAGAGAAAAAATAGTCAACAGTCTGATCCAGGAACACCATGCTGCCCGTCAGTACTGGTCAAATGAACAGTCAGAACTAATTCACCCTACATCACACTCTCACATCATGCCATGCACTGCACTTTACCGCCGTTCTACTGGACTACACGCACACACTGCAATAATACAACCTATCTGCTATCACTGGATACCATACAATGCACATCCACGACATTGCATATGTATAATCTGTTGCACCTTTGCACAACTATCTATTGCACAACTAATCTGTTGTAACTGTATAAACGGTTGCACCTTAACATATTACTATGTATAGATGTGTACATAATGTAAAATGTGTACATACAGTGTATTGGTAACTAAGTATGTCTTTATAGTACACTGTGTATATTGTGTATGTGTATTATGCACATTGTCTTCTGTACAGTCTGTAAATATGTACTGTCTATATGTAAATTGTTTTGTTTTTTTGCACTGTCTGGAGCACGCTCTCAAGAATTTCACTCACCAAGGCACTTGTGCTGTGGTGATGTGACAATAGAAGTGATTTGATTTGATTTGATTTGAAATGTGCCATAGGGCCGAATTTGCAGCCTTTTCTACATATTCACACTAACAAACAGACTGGCTGTTGGTTCAGAAATAGCCCTGTGGATCATGTGCATGGAAAGCTGTCAAATCTGATCTGGTCTGCACATGTGAGGACTTGACAAATGCATGGCAACTGTTTCTAAGTACAGGGTCCTTACTCAAGGGGAATTCAGGCTCACTAACTGCTATACTATGTGCAGCCTCTTATTCTGTTACAAAGCCCACTGGAGGAACAGAAAGTAAAAAGCATCCAGTTGAAATTTCCCTAGCTGTCCAACCGAGCTGATGCGTGTGCACAGAAAGCAAAAGAAAGTGGCTTGATGCTTCTCACAAATGTCAATAATGTGGGAGCACAGCCAGGCAGACGCTCGCAGTCACCCTAAATATTCTGCTGGACAGTGTGTGCACATACCGGCAGTCTGCTGCGGGTCATGTGACAAACCAGTTTAACGCGACAAAGGAATAGTTTACCCCCAAAAATTATTTTGCTCATCCACAAGCCATCCAAAATGTAGATGATTTTGTTTCTTTATCAGAACAGATTTGGAGAAATGTAGCATTACATCACTTGCTCACCAATGGATCCTCTGTAGTGAATGGGTGCCGTCAGAATGAGTCCAAACAGCTGATAAAAACATCACAATAATTCACAAGTATTCCACAAGGCTCTGGTCCATCAAATAATGTCTTGTGAAGCGAAAATATGTTCAAAAAAGGCTAAAGTTTGAGTCCTTAATCCATAATATTACTTTACCCAGTAACTAAGTCATCTCGTCTGAAACGAGAGAGAAATATGCACAAATCTAGCACCATTTACAAACAAGTCCAAAACAGTTCTAAACAAATATGTCAGTTGAGAGGACACCAGAGGATGTACTTTTTCCACTGGAGGAAACATTATTGTGGATTATGGACTGGTATTTTAGCTGGAAGCAATGGGTTAAAGTTAAAATGCCTAATAATGTACAACCCCAAATCAGAAAAAGTTGGGACAGTATGGAAAACGCAAATAAAAAAAGAAAGTAGTGATTTCTAAATTTACTTTGACTTGTATTTCATTGCAGACAATATGAACACAAAATATTTCATGTTTTGTCTGGTCAACTTCATGTCATTTGTAAATATACATCCTTTCCTGTCATTCAGACCTGCAACACATTCCAAAAAAAGTTGGGACAGTAAAGCATTTACCACTTTGTAATGTTGCCATTCCTTTTCACAACACTTAAAAGACGTTTAGGGACTGAAGACACCAAGTGATGAAGTGTTTCAGGTGTAATTTTGTCCCATTCTTCCTGCAAACAAGTCTTAAGGTGGGCAACAGTACGGGGTCTTCGTTGTCGCATTTTGCGCTTCAAAATGCGCCACACATTCTCTACTGCAGGCAGGCCAGTCAAGTACCCGTACCCTCTTCCTCCGCAGCCAGGACTTTGTAATGTGTGCAGAATGTGGTTTTGCATTGTCTTGTTGAAATATGCATGGACGTCCCTGGAAAAGATTGTGCTCCAAAATCTCTATGTCTTCTTGAAGGCAGCATATTGTGCTCCAAAATCTCTATGTACTTTTCAGCATTAATGGTGCCATCACAGAAGTGCAAGTTACCTTTGCCAAGGGCACTGACACAACCCCATACCATGACAGACCCTGGCTTTTGGACTTGTTGCTGGTAACAGTCTGGATGATCCTTTTCTTCTTTGGTCCGGAGCACACGGCGTCCATTCCTCCCAAAAAATACCTGAAATACTGATTCATCTGACCACAGTACACGTTTCCACTGTGTGATGGTCCATCCCAGATGCCTCCGAGCCCAGAGAAGTCGACGGCGCTTCTGGACACTGTTAACATAGGGCTTCCTTTTGGCACAGTACAGTTTTAACTGGCATTTGTGGATGTAACTACGTATTGTGGTACTTGACACAGGTTTGCCAAAGTAGTCCTGAGCCCATGTGGTGATATCGCTTATAGATGAATGACGATTCTTGATGCAGTGCCGCCTGAGGGATCGGAGATCACGGTTGTTCAGCTTAGGCTTGCGCCCTTGTCCTTTACGCACTGAAATTCCTCCAGATTCCTTGAATCTTTTAATTATGTTATGCACTTTTGAAGGTGAAATATCCAAATCTCTTCCTATCTTTCTTCGAGGAACATTGTTTTTAAACATTTCAATAATTTTCTCACGTATTTGTTGGCAAAATGGCGATCCTCGGCCCATCTTTGCTCCTAAAGGACTAGACCTTTCTTGGATGCTGCTTTTGTACCAAATCATAATTACAATCACCTGTTGACATCAACTGTTTCAAATCACATCATTATTTAACCAATTTACCTCATTACTAGCCCTAAATTGCTCCTGTCCCAACTTTTTTTGGAATGTGTTGCAGGTCTGAATGACAGGAAAGGATGTATATTTACAAATGACGAAGTTGACCAGACAAAACATGAAATATTTTGTGTTCATATTGTCTGCAATGAAATACAAGTCAAAGTAAATTTAGAAATCACTACTTTCTTTTTTTATTTGCATTTTCCATACTGTCCCAACTTTTTCTGATTTGGGGTTGTATTTGTTTCTTAGAGAAACACAGCATTTCACTTCACATGCTGTTAACTGATGGACTGGAGTGGTGTGGATTATTGTGATGTTTTTATCAGCTGTTTGGACTCTCATTCTGACGGCACCCATTCACTGCAGAGGATCCATTGTGAGCAAGTGATGCAATGCTCAATTTCCATAATTCAGTTCTGATGAAGAAACAAACTCACCCTCATCTTGAATGGCCTGAGCGAGGGTGAGTACATTTTCAGCAAATTTTCAATTCTGGGTGAACTATTCACTTTGTCAAAACTATTCAAAAGTGTTTTATATGCTCTTACAGTTTTTCACAAAATCATGGTTTAACAAACTTTTCCCTTGATCTAAGAGGTATAATATATTTGATTTATATTTTGGAGTGTTTCTACTTATTCTTGAGTCCATTAGTTCCAGTTGTGTTTACAATATAAAAACGTATATAACATGCTAGTATACAGGCCAGCGATCATGTGTTACCCCCATTACCCAGAATACTCTGGGTCTCATGAACCTCTCACGGTCAGTAGAACAGAAAACAACATGCAACACTTAAGTAACGCATGGAGAGGAACCCCAGCCAAGCTGAAGTTGCTTAACACTCAGCTGTGCCTCAGGGCAAAGACAGGGACACATGTGTCTGTCCAACTAAATAACAAACCATTTGTATATCCGGACCAGACATGTCTGGTATACAGCCAGTTCTGTCTGGGTGTGTGTTTACAGAATTACAATTAGTGGAATGAGTTTGTTTGATATGGTTAAGCTACTTATGTATTAACAATATCTGAATGAATGCATATCATGATGTATAGTATAGTCTTTTTTTAAAGTAATTTTATACATGCATTAACTTATTTCTAGGTAATTTTGCAACTCACTGATGAGTATGTTGTATAATAATAAGATTCATAGGTGAAAACACTTCCTTATTTTGTAGGGTACAAGTTAACAAGAAATGATGTGCCAAAAGGAAATATAACCATAGTTGAAAGATCAATAAAGTCAGATGTAACAGTTGTTTTTCTTCTTGTTATACCTGTTCAAGCACATTTCTGCACTCTGTGGAAAACAAGCATTGCTAAATAGGGTTAAGAATTGTGGTGCACAAATAAATGTACACATTTTTACACTACCATTCAAAAAAAATACTATAAAAAATAAAAATAGTAATTGTGAAATATTAATATTAATATTTTTTGCAATTAAAAAAAGTTTTCTATTTTAATATATTTTCAAACATAATTAATTCCTGTGATGGCAAAGCTGAATTGGTCATACATATTTTTCAAGATTTTTTGATGAATAGAAAGTTCAAAAGAACAGCATTTATTTGAAAATAAATGTACTTTACTGTCACTTTTGATCAATTTAATGTGCCTTGCTCACAAAAGTATTAATTTCTTTAAAATAAATCTTACTGAGCCCAAACATTGGAAAGGCAGTTTATATGAATATATATTCTCCAAACAATTTTTTTTTATTCTTAGTAGTGTATATGAAAATGTATTCTCCAAACAATTGTATTTTATTTTATATATTTATTTTATTTTATTCTTGTTAAATCCCATCCTATTCAAATTTTCTTGCATGGAGGGTGTTGCTAGCACTAACTTCCCTTCCTCAAATATTTACTTGAACTATTATGTAACGAACCACAAACAGGTCATTGACAGAAATAGCAAAACCTTTTTGAAGTTTTCACTGTCTTCACCGCTTACCTCTTTAATGGGTTCATCATCGTCTGGATGGTCGAGGCTTCTTGGCATGTGCCCCAAAGCTCCAAGGGTTTGATCCTCAGCTACGTCATAACCCAGTTCTCCTCCACTTCCCAACCTCATGCTTAGCTCTGGGGGTTCCTCCACATCTTCAAGTCCTACACCTTCCTCAAGGAGACCCACTTGAGCTGGAATGGAGACTCCATTATCAGGATCCCTGTGAACCAACCAGGCTTCCAACTCCGCCGCTGGCACCTGCAGGCGGTCTAGTGAGCGAACCCAGTTCAGAAGCCTGCGAGCTGTGAAGAACCCATCCAGATCTGCACTTTTTGGGTGCAGGTTATACCCATCCAGGATGTTTCTAAGATTGTGGAACTGAGTCTGAGTTAGAGCTGAATTTGGGCCCAGAATGATTTCGCTAAAAGTGGGCAGGTAGGGATCCACGTCCACATGCATCCCAGCCAGACTGAGAAGAATAGCTACTTGGATCAGGCCCTCTGTGAGGTACTTCTTCAGGTCCGGCATGGCTCAAACCAGTGCCAAGAGCAAAGAATGAGCCAAGTCAGTCTCAAATTGAATATGAGCGTGCTTGTGTCTGTGTATTCAGCTTTAGAATTTCAAAACTCTCTCCATGAAGAAAACTTCAGTTTTTGAATTTTTTAGTTTATAGAAAAAAAAGAGAAAAAAATGTACTCAAAATCCTGAAACAGAAGAGAAGAATGATATAAGAATGTAAGTTTCACACATTCTCCTATTCACCTTTTTCTTGACATAAAAATGGTCGCGGCCATTTGTAAATTCTATGGGTCTAGCTTCCGGTCTCATCCGCGTCCAGCTATTTTTAGCTGTACAAAACAGTTCGTTTTGCTGCTTGACATTGAAAATGTGTGTGTCTTACGATATTATTTTATTGTATTATCTTAATTATTAACACATTGGTTTGTAGTGCAAACAGTTTTACAGTTGACTGCAGGTTGTTATTCTTCTCCTTATTTATTTATTATGCTAATGAACCGGAAGTCTCACCCATAGGCTTGCTTCCGCATTGAAGAGAAAAAATTAATAATAATAATAATAATAAGAGAATGGTTTATTGCAAATGGAAATCTTATTTTAGTTATAAAGGATAATGAGCAATAACATTGTTTACTGTACACAAATAGTTCTCGAAGTAGCCTAAATAAAACAAATATTACTAGATTTTGTTTTACAAGAAAATAATAATTAAGTCTACTTCAAAATCGCATGTTTAATTCAATGGTACTTGCTGTTTTTTGTAATTAATAGTAAAGTTTACTAGCAATTTTCGAAGTGAAAATTCTTTCTACACCAGGTTTCTTCAGTGTAAAAACGCGAAACATCATTAATTTGTATAATAATTATGCTAGCCTACTTATTAAACGCATGGTTAAGAACCTGGCTTCTGATTGGTCAATACAGCGTTCCAGCTGTTTACTTTGAAATAGCACACAGCGCTGCATAGCGTTTTGTTATGTCACATGCTATATTATCTAATTAATTTACAGAATATATATATTTTTTTTTTTAAATGTACTTTTATTTTAAAATGTAATCACCGTTTGGGGGAAAAAAAACAATGGGAGTCTGTGCTGTGAATGCGGTTTCTTTCTTTCTTTTTTTAATCATAGACAGCTGTCAAAATTTCAAACATAAATGAACTGTACGGTGGACACGCGAAACTTCTAGAATATTCTATTATCTTGAACATAACACTCAAGATCATAAACGGCAATCATCAACGCGTGACACTCCCGTTGACCCACTTATTTATTTTCTCATAACCGGGCAACAGGCGACTGAGTCACCCCGTGATGTAACCAAAACCTTTCTCCTGAAATAAACACTAGTGTTTCAGGGCGGCTAGAGTTGGGGTTTCTTCAGAAAAATAAAATGTTACACATTTTAAGTAATAAAACATTTTTTCCTTTCATAACTCATACAGTTGGCGATCAGGATTAATAGCGATGCAACACACATTTACAGTAAACAGCACAAACATTAGCCCGATAAACTACAATTAGGTCGCCTTGAACATTTTTAAGTCATTATTAATCATTATCAAATGAACAGTAGGCTATAGCTATAACTTAGGTTGCCTTGATCATTTTTAAGTGATTAATCATTATCAAATGAACTGTAGGGTATATAGAGAGCTATTAGATTCATAACAGCTCGCATATCTGTGTTCAGAATATCTGATGTTTCTATTTATAAATGCTATGTATAATGAAACATTACCTTGTTTGCGGACGAGAGGTCTGAATCACACAACTTCACATGCTCTAGAACAGTGCGCGAGTGTATTTATATGGCAGAAGCAAGCGATGGAAAGTATATAGTGGTCTCCTCCCCACAGGACGTCACGTGATGAGACTTTCGGTTTTCTGTCGGCTGGAGTCAGTGGTTGGAAGAGATTGCAGATTTTTCCAATAACAAATCATGTGTGTTTTCTAGAGCTTTCGTGTTTATCTTTGGACCATGAAACTTGTGCCACGGAATAACTGACAGGAATAAAATGATACCTACTCTGAACTATTTTGTTATCTACACATGTGCATATATATAGGCTACATATATTGGCTGATGGCAAATTATGCAATGTGTGGTAATATTTAATGGGATAGATGACCCAAAAATGAAAATTCTGTCATCATGTACTCACCCTCATGTCGTTCCAAACACATAAAACCTTCTTTCATCCTCGGACCAAAAAAAAAAACCTACTCTTATATCGTGCATCGAAGTCTGACACGGAAGAGAAGAAATTGTTGAATAAAGTAGTTATGTTTGTTTTCTTTGCACACAAAAATATTCTCGTAGCTACATAACATTACGGTTGAACCACTGATGTCACATGGATTATTTTAACAATGTCCTTACTACCTTTCTGTGCCTTGAACGAGTCAGTGGACGCTGTCTATGGAGGGTCAGAAAGCTCTCGGATTTAATCAAAAATATCCTATTTGTTTTCTGAAGATGAACAAAGGTCTTACTGGTTTACACCGACATGAGGGTGAGTAATTAATGACAGAATTCTCATTTTGGGTGAACTACCCATTTAATGGTAGCCATTCATAGTTTTTTTTCATACTCTGGAAGTCAATGGCTACCACCAACTGTTTGGTTTGGAACAACTTAAGGGTGAGTAAATTATTTATTTATTTAGTAAGTTTTGGGTGAACATTTCTTTAAGGAGAAAAGAGGAATGGGTTTGCAGATTATTATTATTATCATATATTATTATTATAATTTGACATTTTAATGTGTATTTACAGTAAGCTGTGTGTAAGCAAGCTTCACCCCCTGATCCCTGAAACCTTTTCAGCTTTGCTGGCCCCTGTCGCTAGTAAGAGGTGACGTTACATAATTAATTTTCCTACAGCAGCCGTTCATTATCTATTCATTGCATATCCTGCTGGTTCAAGACTTGAGGTTGGTGGCAGTCACGCGTAATGAAACTTACTTGTGAAACGAGTTACTCATTAGAGCAAATAATATGACGCCCAAAATTTCATTCTCAAGACTTCTCAAAGTGAGCGAGCGTGCAATGGAAGCCGCCATTGTGGCTCCTGTAATGCAGCGCTGCTGAAGCAGAACGCTATGGTGGGTTTGAGCCAACATGGCGGTATAAGGGCTGTAGTTGCAGACACGCCCCCTGTGAGTCAGAGTAAGGAGCGCTACTGTAATGACAGCTCAAAGCTGTCCACGTCAACACTGTGCTACCACCATGGACTCCGCGGCTCTGGTAGGATATGTGTGCCATTTAATCGCTGTTTTTAATTCCTTTACTCACTGTAAGCGTTGAAATAGTAGATCGACTGGCTTTGGTAGCTTGCACGCAGTTTTTGTCTTTGACTCAATAGAAAAATATGTTTTCGACAGCAGCTGTTTACTCTTTATATTATTCTAAGCCTTAGCGTGCTAAGTTGAAACAATATAAAATAAAACCTCTACAGTTGTGAACTACTGGAAATATTTCGTGTCTGGTACTACAAACGCTCGTGCATGCATTTTTTTCCTCGCCAAAACGAATTTGTTGTTGCCAGAAACCGATCCGGTTTCTCTTTGCGAGCGAACGAAAATTTATGGGAGCAAGCCATAACATTATTTTTCCGATTATGAACGGATCATACATTGTAATGTGTTCTCGCCTCTCATGCACTACGGGTTTGTTTATAGCTGTTCATTTTCCACTTGTGTTCAGTTTGTTCTGAAAGTTTTTTCCGTGTACTCTCGGGAGATGTGTGTTTTAAAGTGGGACGTGGATGCCACGTCCTCGACGCGTCTCTGCCGGAGCGCGTGATTGATTCCACAGGTGGACACCTGGAGGAGATCAGGGATATTGCTCGCCATGGACTTTTTAATACTCTTATGAGATGACCTATATGGACAACATCAATACTAACTGCAAATGATTAATACTGTAGCTGTAGAAAAATGGCAGCACCTCTGTTTGGCGGCGTTAGACTACGAAAGAAGTGCTTTTAATAGGTAGACAAGTGAGAAGTTCATTTCTTTAAGATTTTAAACACAATATAACGATTAATTGCATCCAAAATAAAAGTTATTGTGTAATATTTGTGTGTATACTACATTTAGTCATTTTGCAGATGCTTTTATCCAAAGCGACTTACAATTGGGGAATACATAAAGCGATTCATCTTGAAGAGGCAAACAGACAGAGAAAGTGCTCGTAACACTACTGTGTGTGTATATATAAATACAAACACATGCATGTATATATTTAAGAAAATATGTTATGTTTATATAGTTATATGTAATATAAAAATATGAGTATAAATATAGACATGTACATACATGTCAATATTTTCAAAATATGTACTCTGTGTGTGTGTTTATATATACATAATAAATATACACAGAACACACATATATATTATGCAAACAAAAACTTTTATTTTGGATGCGATTAATCGTTTGGCAGCACTATATGTGTAGCCTAGTACGTTATGCTTTTAAAATTTTAATACAATGTATAGTGTCATCTCTACAGAATACTGAATAGCCTATATTAGAATATATTTTTTAAATTTGTATTTAAAAAGTTGATGGTAACAGCGTTGACAGTTTTACAGAAAATTCATTCATTACTATCCTTGTAAAAATACAAGGCTTTGCACTGTTTACACATTAAGAAACACTAAAGGAACCCTTTCATGGAAGTAACATTGGATGTAATGGATGGCGATATGCTGCATATTTTATTGTTTATATATATATATATATAACAGTTTAAATTAGTGAAAGGGTTATTGGTAACACTTTTAATAGATGGATTTGCAGTGTTACCGTGAAATAGATAACAGAGTTTCATTGTTGGGCCCTGAAGGTCCACATCGAGACAGGATTCTCTTGTACGATCTGATGATAGTTTTCTCCTTCTGTTCGCCTGGCTCAAGTTCTGTGATACACTCAGACTTTGAATCTGTGGTAGTCAGTGCATGACAGAACTTTGGCCCGGACGGACCCAGTCGAGTGAGAGCCAACAAACAGCCTCTTCTGACAAGACTCTCTCTTTTTATAGTATTTTCCTGTCTGTAGGCATGTAACTGTATTATTTCAAGAGTATTTATGACATCTGAGATAGGAAAAAAGTCATGTTGAATGTTTGAAAATAACGTTGATTTATTTTCAACCAGGAACCCTCGCTATACACTGTGAAGGCTGTCTTCATCTTAGACAACGATGGAAACAGACTGCTTTCAAAGGTGCATAGACCCCATGTACCCTTCTTACATATTCTTTCTTGTCATTGAAGATGAAAACATACTTGTACTTTAGACATTTGGGTTATTTTCAAAAACAATGCTATTGTTAAACTATTGGCACATTAGCCATTCAATAATGTATATGGAAGAGAACAGAGATAGAATCTAATTACATATCTAGAAAGAGAAATGAAGGAACTTCATCTCAACGAATAACATTTAAAAAAAAAATGGTATATTTATTTTATTTAAAATTGTATTCATTGAAATTCCATGACTTTTCTTTTTAGAGTAACAGAAACAAATTCACTTTGATGCTGCTTTATAATCAACACTTTATATCGATTGAGGTGCTCCTATAGAAATCTGAATTCTGGCCGGGTTTAGCTTCAGCACTAATTAAACACACCTTCCCAGACAATCTGGAACTTTCAAAAAAGAAATATATTCCGAAAAGTATAAGAAAATTACAAGCATGTTTGTTAGAACAGTGTTGGAAATGAACTTTGCAACTCAGCTCTGGAGGATCTCCTCTTTTACGTAGTCGTTTTATGAAGAAAAAACAAACATGTGCAGACATGAAAAAGTGGAAATATGAGTTAAGCATTATGCATACATAGTCATGTACTATAACAAATGATTCCTGTGCTATTTCAGTACTATGATCCAGGACTCTATCCCTCAATGAAAGAGCAGAAGAATTTTGAAAATAATGTCTTCAACAAAACACATAAAGCTGACAGTAAGTTCATTATTTAATAGCTCTTATTGCTTTGCACTAATCAATATACTGCCAAATGTATTGCTTGTAGTGAGTAGACCTGATCGGCTGCTTTATGTTCCAACTCAAGCTCTTCAGATCGACGTTTCAGAGTAAATTCAAGGAAGTTTAGAGATTCGATTGTGCCGATTAGGACCACAACCACTCTCAAAGTAAAATAATAAGTGTCCCAGATCAGTCCCAGATCAAGTCGCTAGTTTACAGTGGTCCTTGGTCATTGAAACTTGCATTTGCAAGCTTCCTCTGGGGTTTGCAGGTCAGATTACTGGAAAACTGGGTGGAGAACCTGTTCTAGAGTTCATAAATGTTTCTGTCACTTGCCCTGTGGGGTGAAGGAGTGTGACACCGGGACAACAAAACCACCCTGATCCTACCCTGATTAACTGTTTTAACATGGTCAAAATACACACCTGTATTTGTCTCTTAAAGGTGAACCTGGAGAAATGTGAAACTGTGTGTGAGTTTGCTGTTATTCTTCAATCAGATATCCAGACAAACATACTGAGATTTATCTAGGTGAAAAGGACCAGAAATAGCTTCCGACCTGCAATTGTTTCGCTTCACATGAAACTTTCAGTAATCAGACACCCGGTCCTTTCAACACAGCGTCTCAAAGTAAAACACTGATCTGGGATCAGTTTTCCTAGTACATATTAGAAAAAATTAAACCGATCTTATGAAATCATATGTGCTATTTTTAGTGTGTTGTATATTGCTTTCAATCGTTGTAGTTTCTGTGGTCTCACTCTGTCTATTATGTTGATCATTGATGAAAATAACTTTGATGTTGGCTTGACAAAGACTTGCCTAAAAGTAGGGGTGTGCAATATGTATTGTCTATGACATAACATAATGATATGACAATATCATAATTGATGTTTTAACAGTGTGCAATGTGGAGATTGTCGCTCACTTTGCCAAAAAACGTATTTTTATTAGATATAATATATTTAAGTAATATCACACAAGCAAGAATGCATTTTCCTGAATATCAGCATGTGTGCGTGATCGCAAATGTGTAATTTATTTTATACAACAGTTCAACAAACAAGAAGTTATTTAGTGAGTTACATTTTACACAGAATATTGTCTTATTTTTATATTTTGACAATGAAAGTATTTTTTTTAAAAAAGGGAAGCTTGAGCAGAACACTTGTGCGTCTAATGCTGAGTTCACACTGCACAATTTTAGTCCCGATTTATACTCACTGACAGGTTTTGCGAAATCGCCAACAAATGCCCCGAAATCGGAGGCAAATCGGTGCTCGTTCACGCGAGTGACAATCACTCAGTGTGAATTATCAAAGACGCGATCTGAGAGAATCGCCGATGCATCAAAATTTGGCATGCTAAATATCTGGACCTGTCGGCGACTCCAAATCCTGCTGTGTGAAATGAGTTCTGACTGAAGAATACATCGGCGCTGACCTACAACCAATGAGAGAGCAAGATACAGGGCAGCAGGAAATTGGGGGAGGACTTTTTTTTTGCATATTTTTTTTTTAAGCAATTGGCCATGCACAAACAACCTGACAATATCAGTACATTTTTGCATTAGAATATACAGAACAGGTGGATGAAGAAATGTACTTAGTAAAAGTACTTAGATTGGTGTATATACAATTTTCCCAGCAGAAGTATGTTGTTAACAAGGAAGTCATCTTTGTACTGTTTGATCGGGGAGAAGCCCACAATATCAGCGTGATCTTATTTCCTTATCACTTTTCGCATGTGTTTGGTTGTGAAACATAGTTTGCGGACCAGACAAGAGTTGTTGGTGATTCTTCCTATTGTAAAGTCATGCAATGTGTAACCTCCTGTCGCCAATCCATCATGCAGTGTGAACACAGCAGCGACTGAATGCTACCCCAGACAGTCGTGCAGTGTGAAAACAACGGTGATCCGACGACATTGAAAATCATGCATGGTGAACTCGGCATTAGAGAAACACTGTGGTGTTTCTTTCCTGAATTAATCTGTTTTTTAACTAATTATTTGAGTCAATGATTCAATGATCCATTCATAAAGACAGTCACATGCTTCGTTTCTAAAGGAATCAGGCATTTTGAACGAATGGTTTCAATTAATGATTCAATGAATCACTCATTAGGATGGGGACTTCCCGCCACCTAGTGGTGGTTTTAGTAACATATTTATTTATGCATGACAGGGCTAAACCAGCACAAAAACACACTCAGCAAAATATTTTTTAATTATCATTATCAAAATATCCCTTCAAATATTGAGAATTGTTTTGGTAAAAAAAATAAATAATTTAGTTTGTACCCAAAAGTGTAAAAAAGTTTATATAGATTGGTAAATGTTTGTTCGGTATCTCTAACGTTTAACTGAATATGCATATTTTTATGTATTTTATGTGTTTCTTTTCTGTTTGCGCAGATGAAATTGCCTTCTTAGAGGGAATGACAGTAGTCTACAAGAGCAGCATAGACTTGTTCTTCTATGTAGTTGGCAGCGCTCAGGAGAATGAGGTAAGACCTGTATGCAGATGAGCTGGACTGTGATTGGCTGAAGTGCTGTCCATTCTCCAATCTTGTCACTTAATTTGCATGTGACGGCAATTCTTTTTGACCATTATGGAGAGCTGGTCAGTTTTGGACACTATTTGATATCTGTGCCATTTTATTTGTCAAAGAGGATGGACATATAACAAAAAGTCAGCTGTTTCACCCCGTTTCCTTTTTTATGTTTCTCTCTCTTTTCCTGTATTTGTCTGATCTCAGCTCATGCTGATGGCAGTGTTGAACTGCTTGTTTGAGTCTCTCAGTCAGATGTTGAGGTGAGTTCATGCTCTATACAGCTACCGTTCAAAAGTTTGGGTTCAGTGGGATTTTTTTTAAAGAAATGAATACATTTATTCTGCAAGGATGCGTTAAATTGATCAGGAGTGGAAGTAAAGACAATTACAGATTTCTGTTCTTTTCAGTTCCTTTGTAAATGCAGTCTTTCTTCATCAAATAATTTTTAGTAAAATATATCAGTGATTCCACAAAGATATTAAGCTGCACACCATTTATAATAAGAAGAATGGTTTATTGAGCAGAAAACCTTTTTTTTTTTTAATGATTTCTGAAGGATCATGTGACACTGAAGACTGGAGTAATGATGCTGAAAATTCAGCTTTGATCACAGGAAGATGTTTTTTTTTGTTTGTTTTTTAATAATATTATTAAAATAATATTAAGTTGTAATATTTGATCAAATAAATGCAGCCTTGGTGAGCTTATAGACTTCTATCAAAAACATAAAAAAACTCTTACCAGCCCCAAACTTTTGAACAGTTATATATGAAATCTGAGACCATGTGATATTCAGACAACACTGTATGTTTTGATTTTTAAGAACAGTTCCATTCTGACACTGTGCAGTTCTAGCTGCCTATAGGCTAATTCATGTCAGAATTCCCAGAATTCTTGGCATCAAGCCTCCTGTGGTAACCACAGAAACTGGTGAAGTGCAGCACAGGATGTTACAGAAGAACACTTGTGTGCTCAGATGTCTGGTTCTTCTCCAACAGGAAGAATGTGGAGAAAAGGACTCTGCTGGATAATATGGATGGAGTGTTCCTAGTGGTGGATGAAATCATTGATGGAGGGTAAGTAACACAGTTCTCTTTTAGAACCTTCACAGTCAGTTAGTAGAGTTGAATTTAAATTTACTCTGGTCTTCAGTGTCACATGATCCTTCAGAAATCATTCTAATATGCTGATTTGATGCTCAGGAAACATTTCTTCTTATTATTATTGTGGAAAACAGTTGTGCTGCTTAAAGGGATAGTTCACCCTCAGAATTCTGTCATTAATTTCTCACCCTCATGTCGTTCCAAACCCATAAGACCTTCGTTCATCTTCTGAATACAAATGAAGATATTTTTGATGAAATCCGAGAGCTTTCTGACCCTCCATAGACAGCAAAGCAACTGACTCGTTCAAGGCCCAGAAAGGTAGTAAGGACATAGTCATGTGACATCAGTGCTTCAACCTTAATGTTATGAAGCTAACAAGAATGCTTTTTGTGCACAAAGAAAACAAAACTACTTTATTCCACAAGTTCTTCTCTTTCATGTCAGTCTTTGATGCGTTCACGACAGTACCACAACAGTCTTACTACCTTTCTGGGCCTTGAACGCAGTGTTGCCAGACGTACGATAATTATCGTATTTGTACCATAATTTTGACCTCTGATGTACGATCAATAATACTATAACGTATGATAATTTCAGAATTTAGTGACACCAAATGATGCTCGTTGTAATCATAGGGCTACTCATTGATCCGTTGTGTGGATTCTATGTCTTCGTAATTGTGAGGAGAACGTGAACGTGGTGTTACGCATGTCTTTCATCTCATCTCACGTCTTCTCGGCCAGTCATTGTGGAGAATGACTCTCTCACTAGCACAAGTTAACGTTCCTGCCACACTTAGGTCAGTTTCAAAGCTGAGGTCGATAGTTTAGCAATAAAGTAAAAAAGGATGAATAGCTGTAACATCTAGATAAATAGCTGTATTCTGAATGTGTGCGCTAATCTTCTTCCAAATACGATAATTTTGAGCTTCTGGTACGATACTTGGACATTTCCAATCTGGCAACACTGCTTGAACGTGTCAGTTGTGTTGCTGTCTATGGAGAGTCAGAAAGCTCTCGACTTTCATTAAAAAATATCTTAATTTGTGTTCTGAAGTTGAACGAAGTTCTTGCGGGTTTGGATTGACACGAGTGTGAGTAATGACAGAATTTACCCATTTTTGGGTGAACCAAACCTATGATATTTTTGTTGAAATTGTATATACTCAATAACTAGACTGAGTTTATCATTATCATGAAGGTTGTTTTTATTTTAAAAATGTCACCGTTGACGATTTTCTACATTCATATGTTGCTCGTTGACATGTTTGCAGGGTGATCCTGGAGAGTGACCCCCAGCAGGTCATAGAAAAGGTCAACTACAGGGTAAGAGACTGTATAGAAGAGCAAATATCATTGTGTAATGAACAGACGGTGTTTGTTTCCTGTATTTAGGGCTTCTGCTCTGACAGCTTGTTATTAAACCCCAGACAGTTGTCAGATGTGACAGCAGTACTGCAAGTCAGCAGTTTGTTTCTAGCTTGCTTTTTTACCCAGAATCACTGCTTCCTGTCTTTATATGTACCTCGGCACATCATTTCAGCTTGACAGGAAGCTGCCCTTTTTTTTGTCCAGTTTGTGGTTTTATTTTGAATGTGTATGTGGAAAAGAGGGATAAACAGAAGATTCCATTCTGTTATTCTATAACTAATGTGTCCCTTTCACATACATGCACACACAGACTAAATGTCCCCTCTCTTGCCCTGTCAGTGTTTGTCGGAGCAAGCGTATGGCTTCGTCCTTTTTGATTACATCACTGGCAACATGGAGGGCCAAGGAGAGAGACGGCAGCTACTGTAGCTCTCCTTCCCTCCCTTCTCTCTCTCCATCCGATTAGAGCGGGATAGAGACGGGAGAGAGAGGGACGAGGGTGAGAGAGTGGGCAGGTAACTGCATGGCATGCACAAATGTGTGTGAGGCTCACAAGAGGAACAGCTGTAACCCAGGCGGGCGATCAATATTAAGAAAACGTCTCGCTGACATCTGACCATAAACCTTTCGCTGCTGAGTGGGAGACACTGAGTCACATCTTTGAGTTACGCTCACATAAACTCACTCAATCAATGACCGGGCATGATTTCAGCGCAGCTGACCTCAGTCCATGCTTCTGATTTATGCTGTTATGAGTTTATTTTTTACTCGTGCAAGGGTGGAAGACGTTGTCCTACTGAGATCCACCCATAAAATAAATGTTTAAATTCAAATAAATAGATTACAAATAGATAGTACCGTTAAATTAAGCTTTAAATTCTATCTAAAAATCTAACCACAGGCAAATGTGTATTGTCAATAAATCTTATCTTTTTTTATTATTATAATTTTTTTGTATTAGAAAATTCAAAAAATTTACTTTATTGTATTATTTTTTTACTATCAGGAAAAAATGCCAATGTGTTATCATTAATACATTGTAGCAGCTGGGGCACATTTTATTTAGTCATCTTTCAGATGATTTTCAGACTGGTCCTACTCCGGTACAGTGCTCGACCAATATATTATTAATAAAATAAAATAAATAATACATTTTAAATAACATTTAAAAATTACAACAAAAATGCAAATCTATTCAAATAATTTAATTAATTATGTTTTATTACTAATAACATTTTCGTGTATTATCAGTGAATAGACTGTACATTTTATTTGTTTGTTTGTTTGTTTGTTTTGACTCAATTTTAGTGATGATTCTGCTCCTTTATAGTGGTTGACCAATATGGATTTATATATATATATACAATATGGATTTTTAATCCATTTTTAAAACTTCTTAAAAATTATTTTTAATTTATTAAAAAAATGTATGTGTTATTTTGTATTATTTAGTAGTATATGAATACATTTTAGCAGCTGGGACATAATTTTATTCTGTGACCTTCTAGATGTTTCTTAGACTCAGTTTTAGTGATTTACTTGTTCTGGTGTAGAGATCGACCAATATGAACTTCTATATAAAATCTATACAGCAACTGATGGCTAAAATAAGTCCAATATATACATAATGAACTTAATCAAAAGAATACATACATAATATTTACAAAACATTTGCTTAATTGACAGCAGAAAATGTTTAATATCCATTATCAAGGCTGTTGAAGATCCTATCAAGGCGATCTAACACTTGTTAACTGGGCAAGCTGGCATTATTATCAACCAGTGCCATTCATCTCAAATCAGGCCGAAATTTGCAGATCCTGTGGTCTATTATTTCTTCAAATGCTCTCTGTGTGTTCTTTGTTTTTGGCCATTAGTGATGTTTAACAGTAGTAGCAGTTGAGTTGCGGTGTGTTGTTGACCTTTAACCTTCACTTTGGCATACAGTAACAGTTTCAAACAAACTGCATGATATGTTTAGCTTGGTTGGTTGTGGTTTATGTTGGTTAGTTATTATTTTAATTGTAATTATTCTTGATTTTGGTTATTTTACAGGCAGATGACAGCCCATTATCAGAACAGAGTGTGGCACAGGTACTGAACACATAAAGAACGTACATAAAAATTAAAAACACTGATGCATTTTCCCTTCTTTTAACATCTTTGTCATGAAACATTTGTAAAGCTCAAAACTTGTTAAAAGGTCTGAAATGTTTCGCTTTCTGTCTAACCATCGATGCTTGCACTGATTTTAGTCTCGCTCTAACACTAACTCTAACCTTGACAGCACATCACTGGAAAACTGGCTCTCACTTCTAATGTAAGTGCATGAACACTCACACATATGTGCTATTGGACACCCAAACATGTATGATGCTGAAGTGAGCAGGCATGTGCATTGAAGCTCTTAAAAAAGACCTTTTAGGTAAATCTTTCAAACTTTATAACACAGGTGTAATATCATAGATAATGGACTGAAACTAATCTAAAGTGAAGTTTAATTATAAAAGAGGACAGAAACTCTGATTGTAATGCTGTGGTCTTCAGATGCCCTCTTGTGGCCATAATATGAAGTTGTTAGTGTGGTTGGGGAGTTTTTATCATTATAATATACCCAGCTATCAGAACGTTCTGGCAAGATTCTCTCAAAGATATGAACAAATGTTTTTCCAGTATCCTTGAAAGAATGTTTGTTCAATGTTATCTGGTCTTTAATAATGTTCTCAAAACATTAGCACAAAACATTATTTAGAGCCCTTCTTGGTCTTGTTTTAGAGAACATTCAAAAGTAACATTGCCATAATGTTTGCAAAATGACCGAATTTAATGTTCGCATAAGCAGGATTTATTTATTTGTCTTTTATATTTTATTTATTTTTAAAAAACTGGGTGTTTTGGACACTAGAAAAACATAAAAAAATAGTGATTTCATAACTTAATTAAAACAGTTGCAAAACATTCTTAGAACATATTTTTGTTGTATACACCTCCTTATGGCGCTAATGAGTGGTATTGTGAAAATATATTATTTTAATTGCTTGCATATTTGATTCCATAATGTTGTTTAGGTACAAAATATAAAATCTTATGTGTGTGTGTGTGTGTTTTTAAATAGTGTTTTGCAACTATATTGCCTTGCTTCAGTGTGGAATTATTAATACTCACAATATATGCAAGAAATATGAAATGCATCCAAAAATCATATTATAATTTCTGATTAACAACTCACATTATTTCACATTGAATTGTATATGTGGAGTAATTGTGTCACAGTTTTTGGGGTTGATCTGACTAATCCACCTTGTTTTATTTTTCAGGTGTTACAGTCAGCAAAGGAGCAGATCAAGTGGTCAATTCTAAAATAACATTTTCCATGACCTCTGAAGGAATCTGTAAATTATTGCAAGGGAATTTCATTTTTTATTTTTAATGAGTTGTAATTTAATTAATTATTGTAGTAGTGTACATGAGTAGTTGCATCTCATGTTTAGTGCTGATATATTTATATGTTTTGTCAAAGAGGTCATTTGCGTTTTTTAAATGATATAAAGAGGCATATTTTGCTCAGTGGGCTCTGATCCAAAAATCAGCCAATACACAAAAACCTGTCTATTTCCAAAGCAGCTTTAAAACAATTGCAATTCTTTCTAACCCCTGCAAATATTGCTATATTGCTGTTCTGTTTAGAGGAGGTACAGTTATGTTTTCTTTTAGCATAACTTCTCATTTAAATGGTCACATGTCAAAACTTTATGTGTAAACTTGTCTTTATCAGTTTTGGTATTTTTGTTTTGATTTACAACCTGTTGTCAAAAAATAATTGACAAAGTTCTGTTACACTAGCCATATATATAACTAAATATTTTGCTATATATGTGTTTGTTTTAATGAGGAAAGGGCAATATTATGAAATTGATATGAGTCAGTTAGAGGCACTAATATTATGATATGTCCACTATAATAATAATAATAATAATAAGTGTCTGACAAGCCACAACTAAACACTATGTACTGTAGTTTAGAAGTATGAATAGTAGCATTTAAAAGGTTGAGAAACAATTCAAAGACTTAAAAAAAAGTATTTTGTTTTGGGTATTATACAAAATAATAATAAAGTAACATTTCCATATATTTTATTTTCTAGTAAAATAAGCTGTGTGTATTCTGTTGTTTAATTTTTAAAACCATGGTTTCAGGAAATAATTACGCACAAAAATGTCACTTATAACTATTAAATATGCTTTTTTAGTATTTGTTGAGTTGTTTCAGTGTTTTCCAGACCGAATGACAATACGACCACGATGCTGATTCTCTATTGGTGAGAGAACATTGAATGTAGACCAATCAGATTTGTTCCATAATGAATATTCTGCATAAATACGAATATGTTTAATCGTAATAAAAAGAGGGCGTGGCTTGGACTGCCATTGGATGCCGTAGGCCAATGAAAATCGCGAAGCCGAGGCTCCGCCTACACGACTGATCAAAGGGCCGCTGCTGAGGACTCCTCGAGGCGTGACTGGTCGCAGATATTAAAGCTGGGTGTGGACCTCAACACCCAATCACATTTCACTCCCTCTTTTCGGAGTATGCACTATGTAGACAGCCGATGCCAGCCAAATCTGACCTGTTCCCACTAGCCCAAATAAAACATTAACCAGTTACCCAAATGTTTTGGTTAAGTTTAGAGGATAAATTTAGTTGTTTATTTTTGTGAAGATAATTTTAGAGCTGACAAAAATAACAACAAATAACATAACGCATATAGCCCACCATATCACAGTCTACAATAAATAGCCTATAAGGCTATCAGAAGGTAAGCACAGGACATATAGCCTCCAATTAACACGCTTTAAACAGTAGGCCTAAACATATGAACATTTACACAAAATCCACAGTGAATTCCGTTCTTATATCAAATTATTATATTTAGCCTAATTAAAATTATATTCTTATCAGTATTAGGTGATCACATCGAATAATAATAATAGCCTAATAATAATCACTGACAAAGCAAAACCCTTTTCACCATAAACATGAAAAATAACCAACGGTTTGTACTAAAATAAATGTAGGTTATGCCAGAGATCATAATAAACATGAACTTATTGTAGTCTGGAAGCAGCTTTAAAGCTTATGTTACTGCGATTTCGTATTTTTCATATCGTGATTATTAAAAAATCAGAGTGACTCGTGTGCACAAGTTCATTAATGCGCATCCGGTGTTAGAAAAAACACACATTTAACATGACAAATATTGACACTCAAAATGGAGACAATTGTTGAAACTATAAATCATTTGTTTATTAGCATAACATTTTAACTCTCGCAAAATGTTAATATGCCTATTTCCCATCGCGGCCATAGGCTACACAAAAAAATAAAGCGCTAAAAATGACTGTGGATTTTATTTGTTTGTTTGTTTTTTAGATTTCGGCTTATTTTTTAAATCTGTTAGGCCTATTTAAGTACAAACTTACGCCAGCAATTAACGTTTTTGAATTTAAAATGATATTTTAATTTAATTTTCCACAGACACCGATTTAAATAGAAAGAAATAGCGACAAAGAGAAAGCTAGGCGCGTAATGCACGTGACCTGGACGCGTTGGAGCACTGACCAGAACCAGCTCTTCTACATAAACGACTTTATCTTCATTTCCTCCCTGCGATAAAATATGATCTCCTACTTCTGTGTTTTGGTTGGACCTCTGTTTGGGCTCCTCATGGGTGTAGGTACCTCCACAATAGCCTACCATTTTTGGCCTGTTTATTTGTGCATTTTTTAACCTCTTTATTTAATCTCTTTATTTATGTGTTGAGAGAGAGAGAGGTTGAACAAAGCTTTATTATAACATTAAAGTAATTCATAGATTAATTATGTATTTTATAAAATAAATAAATAAATAAATAAACTGAAATGTTAAAAAATGAAGGAAACGATGATGAAGAAAGGGGAACCCCCCCCCCCCCAACAAAATAGCTCTAGCATACTCCTATTAGAACATCATCAATATTGTTGTTGTTGTATCCTTTAATTAATTAAAATTGAATGAAATTGAATTATAAGGCACAAAATTGAATTTGTGCCTTATAATCATAATTTATGAATTATTTCTGCCATATGAAGTTCCCTCAAACAATGTCAAAATTCACATGCCTATTGTTTTAACAGTTTACAGGATTTCCCTTCAAATCAGCCACAAGAAATGATGAGATTGAGTTTAAAAATACCTAGTTGTGCAGACATATTGCAGTGTTAAAAATACTCATGGAAATCATGATGTAGTGACTGCAGTGGTGAAAGTAATTACATTTTTACGAGTTTGAAACATTACCAAACAACACGAGTTTATTGGTAAATAAAATCAAGCTGAATGTAGGCTACAAAAACCTGTGAAATCGAATACAATTGACATTAATTATTCAAAAGTTAAATGGATGGGAACGAATGTTTGAAATTGAGGGAAAGCTGTACAGTATATAGCTAATACTGTCACTGAATGTGTTTTCTCAGAAGCACAAGTCTATTTTACAGATGTTGACTCATGCCTTTCATCCCTCAAGTTTCCAGGAGTGGTGAATGATTGTTGTGTTGGTCATTATCGCCATCCAGTGGACAAATGGAAATCTACACGGTCAACTAGAAAAAGCCAGACTCTCAGCATCTAAGGCGTTTGTGCTCAATGTAAATTAAATATATTGAGCACAAAAGAAGATATATAAACAGTTGCTGGTAGCCATTGACCTCCATAAAAAATACTATGGAGGTCAATGGCTTCCAGTAACTGTTTGGTTACCAACATTCTTCAAAATATCTTCTTTTGTGTTCTGCAGAAGAAAGAAACTCATACGGGTGAGTATGACAGAATTTTCATTTTTGTGTGAGCTATCCCTTTAAACCTAAGGCGTATGGCTTCTGGTCTAATTTAGTCACCCAGTCTGTTGGCTGGGGTTAGAGGTTAAACAAGGCCAGGCTGGGAAATTAGAGCAGCTTGGCCAGGATGTGAGACCATCTAAAACCAGCAAACCAGCATCTCTTTGCAGCATCCTTTTCCCCAAACATATCATGGATGTATTTTTAACCCTTGAAGGAATCCATCATGTTTCCTGCGTGTAATTATACAGAGGGGTCATAAAGCGAACACACACGTGTCGCTGCATCTTCACATCCTCAGGAAATGTGTTTTTAAGAGAGTAGCGGGTGTTAATAGATTTCAGATCGCTTGCAGCTGCTCTCACAAAGTGCTTCAAAGTGAAGAAGCGCCGGATGAAAGAACGCTCCTTCATCTGTCACAGACCTCTTCATGGGATAGAGACACGCAATGCTGTGGGCTCGTCCCGAAATACAGCCCTCCACGAGGTCACAACTGCACGCTAATTTCCTCAAGGACTTAACCTTGAGAAGATTTGTCTACATATTTCTCATTTTTTGCCATGAGAAAACTGACCTTGTTTCCCCTGTGCTGAGTAGTTTATTGACATGATGAAAGACAAACTTATGCATAAATGACATAAAGCTATAGGCATTCATAAAGTCAAAGGAATGCTTTCATGTAAGCTCTACACATACTCATAATTCAAGCATAGAGTTGGCATGTTGAAGGGCTTTTAACACAATAAGAGAAGGAGGAGTCAGACTGACAGCTGTCAGTCAAGTGTGACAGCCATACCAAAGACATTTCTTGTTTTTATTTATTTATTTATCAATCATGTATAAGGGCATATTTGTCTCGCCATGTACATTTCACACTGTGTCACATGATTTCAAATTTAAATAAACAATTAATTCAAATCATTTTATTAAAATAATTAAATGTTTAATTTTCATTAGGTTCTAAAATAAAATATATTTAAACTCATATTTATGCGTAAACTATAAGCCAAGAATATAACATTATGACTATATTATGTTTTACAAATAATAATAGATATTCATTATAGGGTATTCCACCCTCAAACATTTTCAGGGGCCGATATCACCAATCACCAAAACTGGCATATTATATTAGTGTGAAATGTATTATATATATATATATATATATATATATACTGTGTATGTGTGTGTGTTTGTGTGTGTGACACTGGACCACAAAACCAGTCATAAGGGTCAATTTTTGGAAATTGAGATTTATACATCGTCTGACAGCTGAATAAATAAGCTTTCCGTTGGTGTATGGTTACATACATCATATGTTATGATAGGACAATATTTGGCCGAGATACAACTATTTGAAAATCTGGAATCTGAGGGTGCAACAAAATCAAAATATTGAGAAAATCACCTTTAAAGCTGTGCAAATGAAGTTCTTATCAATCCATATTACTAATCAAAAATTAAGTTTTGATATATTTACAGTAGGAAATTTACAAAATATCTTCATGGAACATGATCTTTACTTAATGATTTTTGGCATAAAAGAAAAATCGATAAATTTGACCCATAAAATGTATTTTGTCTTTTGCTATAAATATACCCATGCTATATATCTATCTATATCTATATAACTATATATATATATATATATATATGTGTGTGTGTGTGTGTGTGTGTATATATATGTATATGTATATATGTATATACATGTACATGTATATGTATATGTGTGTATATAGCCTATATGTGTATATATAATATAATATAATATAATATATATATATTGACCCAGTAAACAAAATTCTGTTCCACTGTATATGTGTATACGGCTGGTGAGTCTTCAAAATAAAAGCACCTTATTAAGTAATAAATTACAATCACACTTCATGGTGTATAAAGATGAGCTTTAAGACAGATACAAGCATATAATATTGATCAAAACATCAAGCTGGCTCTATAAATCAATGAATTATGAGGGGGTTCAGTTCTGAAACACTGATTGGTCGTATGGTCACCCATAATTGGGCATAAGTGGCATCTGGGAAGTACAGGCAATGTGGATTTTGTTTACATCACAGGAGCAGTTGGCATATGGTGAGACCTTTGAACTGTTCCTCATATTTCACTTATTGGCACGAGTGTCATGCTTGACATGGGGAAATCATACTGCTAGTCTGTTCGGAATCTGTTACGGTTAGCAGGAAGAGCGAGAGGTCATGTGAAAGAGGTGGTAGTTTTAACCTTTTTTAGACATGGTGAACTGTAGTGATTGGAAGTACAGGACACAAAATGAAAGTTTTGTCTGTGCTGGGTTTTGTATTTTTAGATATTGTGTATGTGATGATTGTGACTGCATTTCTGCCAGATATAACAAGCCTCACTTCACAGTTCAGTAATCTTAAAATATTCCTTTGTGTTCAGATGCAAAAGTTAAAATCCATAATCACCCGAGGAGCAGCACAAATCATTCAAATCTAACCTCGCTCACATGTTCAGTCAAATCATGCAGCACAGCAAGGGGTTGCTGCATATATAGGAGATGGAGTGAACAAACTGAGCGTGATTGGTCGGCAGCTGTTTAGCATATTCTCCCTGATTGGATAAGGCGCTGGCATTGATGGATTGGATCTTTAGTGATTGGTTCCTCTAAAAAATGACGTTCTCAAATGCAGGGCAGGGCTAAACTTAAGGGGTGTGGCTAATTTAATGTGTGCTATCAATCACCACTGGCCCTCCACACAAGAAGAAAGTGTTAACAGTTTTTACCAACATTTTTGTTTAAAACACATGTAACGTTACTACTATATTTATAATTTAAACCATGGGTTATCAATTCAACACGTTTGTAGAAAATACAAGTATTTCATGCATACCAAACGTACACACAATTTCACTTTTAATCTGCTGAACAATTTAACAATTTCTCTATTTACCACAGTGGTACTAGTTAAAGATAAATATGGAAACAAAAAAATCAGTCAAACTACACCTGAAAATTAAGGTAAAATAACAGATGAAAACCTATTTTTTCAAGCTATAGCTAACGATTAATAAATCAAGTGTTCGTGACATTCTGGCATGTTCCTCCAGAATATTAACTTAGGCCTATTACTCAAACTGCTGAAAGAAAAATGTATGAAATTAACTATTTTAATCGTCCGTTTCTTGGAAGAACTGAACAGTATGGTGTATTTTGGAGGCCTGTGTTATTTAACTATCAGGGTCCTATCCTTAAGTATGGTACCAAATTACACCGCACTGTCACATGGACTTAAAATCATGTTAAAATATGAGTTGGGCTGGATCTCGAGATCTCATGAAATGAATCCATCCATGAAGCCAGGCGCTTCCAAGCAGACCCAACGCCGTATGGAAGGCCTGAGCTCATGGAGAGACGGCCGCCATTTTTTCTCCTGTTTCTCGTCAGGTCGCCTGCCAAGTGCCAACTCCACCCAATCAGGGCGCCCAGAGGAACACATGGTCCGCGGGGCTCCTCAATACCCTCGCGTGCCGCACGCCCCATTTCAAATAAACACCCGGGTCCACTTGGCGCGGCGAGACCCGCCATCTGCCCAAACAGAGCAGGCGGAAAATAAATGCCTGCGCTCCTAAACAAATAAACCTTTGCGCCATTCAGAACGCGCGGGATAGAATACTATTTATCCTCGCGAAGGGTAAACACGGCGACAGGGCTCTGAATACATGAGGAGACCCGTGCAACGGAGAGGTTTCACAGAGTAGCTATATAGTCAACAGGAAAGTAATCAAGGGAAAGTGTAGGCGAAGTCGTTTGGAGAAATAAATGATAATGTTTTCAGGCAGAGAGCAGTGGGCTCCACTTATAGGCTATATGTCAAACGTCTAAGTCTAATTTGCTAGAAGATGACAACCATAGTAGATATCAACCTAGAGAAAAATATGATTTTAAACGTTTTGCCAAAAAAGGGTAACCCATCAATTTTGAATAATTGAATGTCATAATGTAAATAACTATTTATTTTTATTTTATTTGACATAACTCTTAAAATGTATTTTGTATGTGTAACCTATTAGCTGAATAATAAACCAGTTAATTTAGATCTTATCACATGAAGCATAATTTTCCTTTTACTTTACAGGTTCTGCAGGGAAGGTCATTGTTGATTTCTCAAAATACCATGTTAGCTGTTGGAGTTAGTCTGTATTTGTAACCTTTTGTTGCAAATTTGACTAAAAAACGGCCTAAAATAGGCTATACAAAAACACCACCACCACCACCATCAAGCTGGCTGGTCTCTTGATCTTTCCAAACACAAATGTGACATTGTCATTAAACTGATCTTCTGACAAACCTGTGAAGGTAGCATTAGTCTACTATTGTTTTTATACTATGACACTATGACAATAACAGATGTTACAGTTTCCAATTATTTTGTTAATATTTAAAAAAATAATAATATATAATTGTTTTCATAGGCCTAATGGGAATTGTTTCTTGAGCACCAAATCAGCATATTAAAATGATTTCTGAAAGATCACGTGACACTGCATTAGAATTTATGAAATAGGTATTTTTGTTGTTATGAAAATGGTTATGAAAATATTATTGAGGAAAAAGTATAAATATTAATCATGTAAAATACTTTTATGAGCAACATTTAAAAAAAGATTGATTAATGTTAAGTTGGATTAATTTAAAATGTTCCTTATAATCATTGTCACATCATGTAATCATTGCTTTAACATGTTCATTGTTTTAGCTTAAATTAATACATGACGCATGATTTGTATTATCTTATAGCTGTTATTTCTGCCATTACTAAAATGCATGTAGAAACAAAGCTTCTTTGAAACTATATTTATTGCAAAAACTGCTTTAAAAAAAGAACAAATATTTCACTCATTTCACTCATAAACCCTGTGTTACATTATTATTTTCTGTTTTTACAGTGAGTCTGCGCATCAACCTTACATCCAGCAGAGGGCGATACTGCTTCAAGATGCTGTTGGACCAGACAACCTCCAAAAGAGGTTCTGAGGCCTTTTTCCACATTTCTGATTTAAACCACCTCATATGTACGCTGTGTGCTCCTGGCCTTGCCTTGTGTTTCAGGTTATCCATGAAACTACAAGAATCTGAGAAATATGAGGGTACAGAGCGGCGTTACTTCTTCAGTCACTTTCTTAATTGTTATGTTTTTTTATAAGCATGGTGAAACATCATGTGATGACTGGATTACTGAGAGTTTAGTGATGTATCACATGCTCATATTTTATGGGAAAAGATTTTATGATGACATTTTTTTCAAAAAAATTATATGCTCCATTAATTAAAGAGGCTGATTTGTTAAGCTACATATATTTTTTTTTTTTAAAAGTATTAAGTCTTTCTCTCTCACTTTCTCTCTCAAATCCCAGGGCGGAGAATGAGATGATTGGCTGTCTTTGCGTTCCGTCATGCAAGAGGCAGGGCTGTCACAGAAATCTGTCCTTTTAGGGACATAATTGAGGCGGGCAGGACGGCATGTGTGGGCGTGATAGGGCGATTGTGTCAGGGAAAGCAAGATTGACAGGAGTGACAGCTCCATTTATTGGCTGCTAGAGTCTAGTCAGCAAAAGGGCATTCAGGGCCACCGGCTGGCTCTGCTGGCGGCCTGTGCAGTCGGCGCCTGGTGAGTAAGCATTTAGACAGCAGCCCTCACCGCTGCAATGCATGGGAGAAATATCTCTGTCAACACTGACTGTGATCTTTGACGGTGCCTCTAAAGAGGAAGGTCATACATATGAATGCAATCTCTGTCACACTCTTTTTCACACACACTCTCGCACATAAACACACACACAAAACCAAGCCTGACATAAATTGCACATAATGCCATGTTGTCAAAGTCCCTTGGCACAAAGATTCAGCAGTAAATACCGTTGACTGAAGGTTCAGAGTCCTTACCCTGGAAACATGACATTTTCTCAGAATTTTCTCACAGTTTGTTTTGAATGTTGTCTTTGTGGAACGATTATAGCTTTAACACTTTGGCTGTAATGCAGTTTCATGTTTGCTGTTTTATATGCTTGATGAATGTAAAGTTTGAGATGATGCTTCAAAAGTAATATGGGGGCAGTATGAGGTTTCTATGTCCCACGATGCAGTCACTTGATGTAATTCAAATCCGGGTTGTGTGCCATTCAGAATTTAATTGAGAATGCCTTTTAAATTCCAATTAAATTTTTAAATTTGAATTGACGGACCCAGCAGGATGCAGAACAGCAATTTGAGTTTTAAATTTAAACTGTAAAAGAAATGTAAAAGTTTGTCAAAACAAAGGAAACGGCATGAAGGCAAATTTTGTTTTAAAGTTGTGACTGTTTTACAGCATTACAGCATTCTAGGCTGACAGAGAGAACAATTTGATTTATTTAATAAATATAAAAAAATGTTCATCATAAATTTTTTCAAAATTTTGGGGTTAATGTTTTGAAAGAAGTCTTTAATGCTCACCAATGCTGCATTTATTTGATCTAAAATACAGTTAAAACTGTAATATTGTGAAATATTAAAACATCCGTTTTCTATTTAAATACATTTGAAAATGTAATTTATTCATGTGATGGCAAAGCTGAATTTTCATGAGCCATTAGTCCAGTTTTTAGTGCCACATGAATTTTCAGAAATCATTCTAACTCAATGATGTGCTGAAACATTTCTTCATGATTCATATCATAAAATCACCTTGCAAAAGACGATTTTACCCATTATACCCCTGAAACAGTTTTCAGGAAATGTATTGACATTACTGACAGTGTAATATTTATTTAATCTTTTTTGGTTTATCTTTGTCTATTTCCAGTAATGCATGAAGCCCTGGAGTCATAGTAAACAGCATCTCTAGTACTTCAGGAATTTTATCCAACATGGAGGATGAAGAGATTCCTCCTGGGGAGTTCTGGGAACTCTGTGTATGTGATTTCTGATAAAATAATCCTGCAGTTGTAACTTTGGTCAAAAGTCCCCTGTACTTGTTGCACTTGGCTAATGAGTGTCTTTGACAATATTTAACTCACAATTTTGGCTTCTTTACACACACATAAACATCCACACTCAGGCACAGATATACACACATCAAACAAAAATCATTATTTTATATATGTTTGCATAACCTTTCCATCAAACAAAGGTGAAAGAAAACAAACACTCTCCAAAGGAAATGTCCTCCTAAAGGAAACACGCTCACTTGGTGTTACAGCATGTTTTGGTACTAAAATATTTGTGTTTCAGTTTTTTAGAAACATCGACGTCCAGAGGGTTGCGACCTCAAAATGTGAAAACTGGTGATGTTACAAATCCCTCAAAACTGAAGAGGGAATACGCTTTATGGACGACGTAAGTATTTCAAAGCAACTGCCATAGGTATTAGTCAGTATTATATAGGAAAGGTTTCACATCATCGTTCCAGACCTAAGATGCAGTGTCCTTCAGACTAATAAAAGCAGGCGATTCATGTACTTAGAAAGGGCCACAGAAAGTACCACCTAATATCCTAAAGCTGTCATGCTCAGAGAATCACTTAATAAGGCACATAATCGTAAGAGGCGGCCAAGACCTCAGATGACACTAAATCAATTGGCAGACGGTAACTCCTCAGGCGGGCCGTGGTACCGAAGCTCTGAGTTATGACTTTCGGGGTGCCCCAGGGCTCAATACCCAGCCCACTCACACTTCTCTCCGTCCCAACTTTACCCTCTGGACTTAATTCATTTTTCCCTTGCTGGATCTGACAGGTTGCGTGTTACTTGGCGCCTCTCAAGTCGCCGGGCCAGCGGTATGATTAAGGGAGATGGAGGAGGATTAATGGAAAAGTACAGGAACGGCGAGGAACGGTGTTGACCTAGAGGGAAGAACCTTGTGCTAATTCTTAACATGCCGTTTGTTTCTGGCAGAGAAAGATAAAAGGTTATATGTCTCAAGAAACCGTAAGTACGTCAGAAGTGTTTATTTGGTTTGTCCAGGCGTATATTGAAACAGTGGTTTGCGAAGGAAATTGAAATTATAGTACTGCATAACTGAGCTATTTGCTGTGAATGTCTTGCTTAATCATTTCCATAGCTCATGTTGTCTTTGGTGTCAATTCCCATCTGCAGATGATACCGCTAAAGGATGAATGGCAATCAGATGTTAGTTGTTTCTTAACCGAGTTGGAGAGCGCTTTCATACAGTAATCATGAGAAAATGCTGCGCAGAGAGTTGCTTTTGCCACAAAGAACACTTAATCCATGTCACTTCTCCATCTTTACCAACATGCATCTCACTGGCAAGCCATTGTTCGGTTTGTGCTCATCCCGACAAGAAGACGTTAAATGCCAGTGGAGCTTTTCCAGGTTAGCTTCCCACATTCTCCTCACTAATCAAGAGCTGCCTCGCAATAACGATAAATCTCTCATTTTGACGTGCGGCATAAATAAAGCAAACAGGCCTCGGTTTGATTACCCAGACTCCCCGTGAACAGACGGGCACTTGAGTGGCTCTGCTATTTATCAACCTGGATCTCCCTTCCTCTCAATCTCTCCAGCACTCAAAAAACGCCGTCACTGATTGCGTTTAATGTCTAACACATGGCCTGGCCAAGCATTCCCACTGCTGCCCGGGGAGGTGTTTGGACTGATTAAGAGAACTGTTTTTGCGGCCAAAGACTTTGGTTGTGAAACCGAAAGGTTTTGGCAACGCGGTAGAATTTCGGGTGTAGCTCTGGGGATTCGAATGCGGCTGCCTCAGTGGTTAGCGGACAGAGTTTCTACTCTTGGAATCTTGCAGAAGCATCCAAACGGGGAAGAAATGGCAGCAATTACTTACTATCCTGAGGAGTGTTCCTCACTTCAGTGCCTCACCTTTCTCTCTCTCTCTCTCTCTCACTCACTCTTTCTTTTTCTCCTTCATCCATTCAGCACTTCTCGCTCTTTGCCGGCTGCCTGGGGTCACATTTAACCTGGAAGTGCTCTGATTGGGCCGAGGGTCACTTCACGGGCCCCCAAATTGCCTGCACCCATCCGTCACTGTCAGGCCATTATTAGTGCTATTATCATCAAAGTCACAGTCTGAATTATAGCGCATGCAAAAGCTGCGCCGCTCGGACTTAACGGTGACCTGAGCCAGGATGACAGCGAAAAGGGTTGAGACCTTACCGATGACATCACTCTAATCCCTCAAAGGCAGAAATGGCAGACGCTGAACAGAACCGTGTTCTGGGAGAAAGTTTGCAGGTTGCACAGCTTCATGTTTTAATAGACGACCGTAGGCCAGATCTGGATCCGCCTGCTGATTTGTTAGCAGTATAAAGTCAAAAAGGTCTTGTTTCTTGAAACAAATGCAAGGAGTTAGATGTTGGTAGTTAATGAGAAGCAGCGTTTGACACGTGGGAAAGTTTACTTATATTCATTAATTTAGCAGCAGGTGCTTTTAGACAAAGAAACATGCAAAAGAGAAATGTTACAACATAAGTGATTAATTTAACTAAATAATGGAGAATATAAAGTTCACCCTAAAAATGATGATATTCTGTTATCATTTACTTACCCTCATGTCGTTGCAAAACCTGTATGACTGACTTTTTTCTGTAGGAAGGTTGGTAACCAAACAGTTTCGGTTCACATTGACTTACATTTTTCTTTTTTGGTTTATACAATGGAAGACATTGGGAGCAGAAATTATTTGGTTACCCACATTCTTCAAAATATAAAAGAGGATATTTTGAAGAATGTTGGTAACCAAATGGTTTTGATTCCCATTGACTTCCATTGTATTTTTTTGACCATACGATGGAAGTCATTGGGAACTGAAATTGTTTGCTTGCCAACATTCTTCAAAATATCTATTTTCCACAACAGAAAGAAGTCACACTGGTTTGGAACCATATTGGTGGGTGAATTTTAATTTTAATTTTTGGATGAATTATACCTAGTTAAGTGTTCACAAAGAGTTTTTTGTGTGTGTGTTTGTTTTTAGGTCATTTGACCATTAAGGTATAAGTGAAAGTAAATGACTTTGTACTACATCTGATTGGAATAATGAAGTTAAACATAAAGAAACTATGTTTGCCTTGTTTATGAATGGACATTGGATGTGAATGCTGGATTTCAACACTTGTGTCTTAAAGGTGAAGTGTATAATTTCTACACCACAAAGAACTGCAAAACTCATGATATTTTTGTGTCTGTGCACTAATTTGGCTCATTTATGTCTGTGCACTAAACCATAATAGAAGATAATATTTAAACATCCAAATGTACAAAAATGACACATTCCTCTTCAAAAAAAGAGAGATCTAATGAAAAAATCTGTTTTTCCCCTTCAAAGGCTCGCAAAAACCCCTGTCCGGCACTCCTTCACATTCAGTGCTGCCCTGGACACCGAATGGCCTGCATTGTTTTGTACTCATGTGTCAGTCTATGTTGTCTCTTTGTGACAGATCTGAAGGCAGCGCTGTTGTCCTTTTAAATTAAGCTTCTCCATATGCATGAGTGGAGGGGGGGGGGGGGGAACATTGGCAACGGAGGAAAGAAGTGCCATGGCGGGGAGTCTAATCAAGTGACAGACTGCTGAGCGAGCTCAAAACACGAGCTGTCCATCAGCGATAGGTGAGTGTGAGAAACCATGCAGTCTCACATGCAAGTCTACAGAGAAATGTCAAGAGGTACATTTAATACAGATATTATAGAATGTACATGTGTGCCCATTTGTATAATCCTTTTTTGCCTGGGTGACTGGCCCACCTTTCTGTCCATTATATAATTTTAGGGTGCTCCCAAGGGTTGATGGGAGTTAGGTCAGAGTTCAACTCCAACGCCCCCATGTGGTCAATTAAATCCTACTCAGTGCCCAAGAAGGGCCTCTTTCTTTATGGCACTATTTACTCTTCTATTTTCATTATGTGCAGAGAAGGAAAGATGAAGAAGGAGAGATCAAGAGAGAAGAAAGTTGTCTGTTCTTAAATGCATGACCTGAAAGGACACAATTTCACTATGGTTTTCAATTATAAGGAATTTAATGATTTTTAGTTCTGATCTTGATTCCACTTAACGATTCCAGTTTATTCATAATTATTTTAGTTATTGAGAATATTCCCCATCTCTACAATAATTGGTCTTATTTAAATTCTATTATTATTTATAAATTACATATTATTATTATTATTATTATTATTATTACTATAAAACATTATTAGAGTTATTATTATAGTTACATATTATAGTATTATATTACTATAAATTATTTCTTTTTAATATTTATAACATGCACTGTTGTTTAAGTAGCACCTCCACAAAAATGTCTTAAAATAATAATAATAGTATGTAATGTATAAATAGTTTTTCTATACTGTATAAATTATGCTATTATGATTTTTATTAATATATTACATTATATATATATATATATATATATATATATATATATATATATATATATTCACACATAATATTTATCATATATTGTATTTTATATAATATATTTTTATTAATATATTAATCTATTAGGGGAATTATATAAAATATAAAAAATATTTTTCCCACAATTTTGATTATTTAGTGTTCTTTATTAGTTTAGAGATGCAAGTATGGGCAAATTAACGTCTGCTAATTAATTTGCTTATTTATATATTAATATATATTTTATTTATATTTGTATTTCCTTGTCTATTTTTGATTGAATTAACTTTGAGCCATTTGCAACCAAACAATGTCATATGTTAATTGGTTAGGGTGCACATCTTTCCAATTAATATTACTAAACTGTTTAAATAGGTGTTTGCAGTAATAACGATGCAGAAAACATTATCAAAATGTATTTATTTATTCATTTTTTGTTGCTCACTGGCGTCATGAATGGCGTCATTTGGCTCCAGTATTTTTTTTTTTTTTTTTTTTTAGACTGACCTCAGATCAGGTCCTTTAGCATGAATTCTCATGCATAGGCAAGTCTGACAGTCACAAGACAGACTTCAAAGCTGCTCTCAGACTAAATGGAGAATGGAAGCTTGTGACCCAGAAAAGAAAGCTTTATGCTGTATGTGCAATTGATTTGTTAGAGGAGAGGTGAAAGGCCGTATGGGTAAAGTAAATAAAAGAATGCATATCAATATCATCAATACTCCTCTTTATGCTGGTTTGGAGCCTCTCAAGAGGCTGCAATATGCAGGACAGAGATCAATAATCGTCTGTCTGAGTGAGAAACGGTGGCTCTGCTGTCACATTTGTAGTCTGGACTGTAATAACATCTGCTGTGATGTAAGAGGTGCTTTAGTCACGGATCTTCATGTTTGGTCACGGTGGATCCAGCAGGTTGACTGAGTCATTCTGTTCACGTAAGTTAGAACAAAGTTCTCAAACGGTCTGAACTTTAATGTAGTGTAGCTTTCATGCTTGTCTAATCACTGTCATAAGAGAAGGTGCCAGTTCTCTTTCATCCAGCATGTAAGTGGATATTGCTTATTTTCCGTAACAAAGTAATTCTGTAGTCTTTGAGTCTTTGTGTGCAAGTTTGTTAGTTAGTCAAAAACTCACATATTCACTTCTGGTATTGAGATCCATTTTGACAGCACTAAATACAGATGTAAACAGGATCCAGAACACTTTGTGAACATATAAATCATATTTTAAATGCATGTGACCAAATCACATTTGTGATATTAGTAGCACTATTTAATTCGTCCAGACAGCAGTGACCTCTGCCTATCACCTGTCAGGCATCATCCACTACTTAAAAACAAGGGTTTTAAAAGAAATTAACCTTATCCTTAACCTTATTTTATACAGGTTAACTGAGAAATAAACTAATTTGAGAAGCATTTTACTAGCAGGAAAGACATGATCTATCTTGTCTGAGCACTTGTGTTCGGATCAAACGAGGCGTCATTTAAACTGGCCCATATTCACAGTGCATATAAGACAGACAGTACTGGTGCACATGACACTATTTGATTGACCTTTTGTGATCCCCAGCCTGCTTTAATGAGTTACAGGATCCACTTTGTTCCAGCACAGAGCTGCTTCCCTCCTCCCATCCCTGCAGAGACCTCTCCTTTACAACCTCAGGTGCTTCTGGATACACTTAGTGCTCACTGTACGTCACCTGGGAATGCATGGGGTCAACCCCTTCCTGACCTCCCACTGCTATCTGTGCTCACACAGCCAAAAAAAAGAAAGAACAAGCGAGTAAGAAAAAGAAAGTGCCCTATAAAGTCTCTCTATAATGTGGGAGAAATCATTTCACATCTTCAGGTTTTTGTAGTGTTGTTCTTGTTTTATTTTAGACAACATTTTTTTTAGGCAAAACATTTTACATGTGTTCATCTATATAGAGCTTGTAATTAAGATATGTATTTTTTAAATTCTCTATTGTAAAATCTCTGTTGTATAATAACAATTCCAATAAATGTATAAAATGTAATTAAATAAATAAAATATTTACCTGCCCTCTGAAAGTGTATAGATATATTACTTGTTTTGTATAATATTGTTTTTATAATAATTTTAATAATTTGTTTTTGATAATAATTTGTTTATAATTAAAAAGTGTTGTACTACAACTAATTAAATATATTTAATTAGATCATGACAGTTATGATTTTATTTAATGATGATGTCTATGACACTTATGATTATGATGATTTTAACTATTAGAGTCATGTAGGTCAAAATTCATATTTCCAGAGGTAATAAAGACATTTTATGTGTTTAAAGCTAGATACATTTCATGCTAGGTTAATTTTATGTTAGATAAAGTTTATCAAACAAATGCAACGCAACAAGAATATGGGATTTATATCTCTAATGTTTTAAAAGGGTTATGAGAGACTGAAGTGTGCTGTATTTTGAGAGATGTACCAGTAAACCAATGCTGCTAAATAAAATAGTAACTAATTAACAGATAGTAGCAACAGGGATCATTACAAATAGCTAATTATTAACTACTCAATAATTAATCTCACTTTCACGTACAAAATCAGATGTGAGCTTTGCATTATTAAAATGACAGCTAGCAACATACCATGTCTTTGACAGATTATGAGCCGTTTGTAATGTCTTTTTTTCTTCAAACTGTTATAGATTTAAGACATGTCAACCACTGTTAAAACTTTTCGGGTGCCTTTTCCACACAGTTTACTGGTTTTCAAGCGTTTCAAGACGCACTCGTGATGTTGAGACGCCAGAGAGGGTCTTTAACTTTAATCGAAATGCCACGAGCGTGAAAGTCATCAGGCTGTCACGGATCTGCGCGTGGCCATGACCGGCATGATAAAGAACCGGACGGCATTTCGGCGAGGAAAACGGCTAATGGGCGAAAGATGAGGAGAAAAACAATAGCAAAGCGCATCCTGTACAATGGATGCGAGGGATACGAAGAGACACCCGAAGAAACCGGCGCGAGGGCGAACCACGTCCTCAGTGTATGTACACATCAAGCTTTTGTTTCGTATGTGTCATTGTTTTGCACTCCCTTGGTTTAATTATGTGTCTGTCTTTCAGCAAGAGCCGGCGAAGAGGAGGAAATGGAGAGAACTAAATGGAGAGGACATCTCATCTTGCAATGCTGACTATATTAAGTTCAAAACAAAGGTCTGTTCCTTTTTATTGCCGAATCAATATTGTAATCAGTTTTGTTTTTTAGCTGATAAGCATTGCTGAATAGATTAACACATCTGTTCCAGTGACAATTCTTAACATTTATAGCCTTTAAGATTTTGATAGTATAATGTAATAAATAACGAAAATATATGGCTATTAATAAATAGATAAATTGCTTAGATAAATTGCTTCTTCCATGTGATTAAGGGGCTTTAAGTCATTTATTCCAGACTTGCTGTATCTGTAGCCTAGTTTAATGAGGGTTAATAGGATCACATAATGTAAAAATGAAGACACTGGAGGCGTCATTTGGACTTCCTCAGATTATCATTCTGCCAAAAGCCTCTGGAGAATTTTTAGGATGCATTTCGAAAAGGAAAATCAGTTCTACGTGATGAAGCCCCAAGAGGTCCTGCAAGACTGCATCAGTTCCTTCAGGAATCCCATCACGAGGGAACGGTTTTGAGGCACTTAAAATATATCATGAAATCTCTAATAATGTCATTTCCATTTGAGGCATCTTCAGAAGGTTATCCAGTGGTTCTGCCAATGTGAAGAACCTCACATCGATCATTTTTACATTGCTAGCCAATGTTATTTTGAAGTTGCAAACCAAACTAGAACCACTGGTTTCATATGTATTTTGCTTGCTCTCAAACAGGCTTTTGAGGTTGACAAGCCCCTTGGAGATGCAACAAGGGGTGCAGATTTTACTATGGAGGTAATATGGCACAACATTCCACTTTTGGGCTACTTTATTAATAATCTAAAATTTAACTCGCTGCATAAATTAAATTAAGCCTCTTACTTGTGCAATGCTTTTGAGGATTTAGAGCCAAACTCGTTCAGCTCCAAACACTTGTTTTCCATGCTTAAAATGATCTTGGGCAGTTTTGGAAAATTACTGATACAAGTTTGAACGCATGTGTCCACTCAGTTTATAATGTGAGGTGGATAATCTTCTTCCAGGTGCTCGGAAGCCTCCAATCATGTTCAAGGGCGGAGCTTATCGCCATGGTGTTGAGTATGCAGACAGAGATGGACGGCCTTCGAGAGCAAATCAGAAGCCTTACAGGTAAAGCAGTGGACTTCTGAAATGTGGTAAACTGTCCTTTCTGGGTTTAGTTTTTAATTTTATAGCAATGCATTTCCATTGGCAGGGAAAGACGTGCATCGAGCTGAAAGCTCACTGAAAACCAGCTCGTTCACAGATCATTTCATGTTTCAAGATCATTTCAATTTGAGGAAAAGTTCAGCAAGTTCATGAGGAAACTTCATGTCAAAGAAAGATTTAGTGTTACTGTGGTGTGCCATGTTACACAACAGGTTACCTCTTTTTGTGAGACAATTTCGGGCTAAATTCATTCTTTTTTTGTACAGCTTGTGGGAAGTTGGCTCAGACACTTGAAGAGCTGATCGAGAAGAGTGATAGATGGCTGTGTGGCAGCCACGAAGCTGTAACTCCCAGCATTCCAAGGGAGCTCGAGAGAAGCGGGCCACCCAGTCACATTTCTCCTCCAATGGTGCTTAGTGGAAGAACAGCTGAATGCGCAAGTTCAGAGCAGCAGGGGTGTGGTCAGTATGAGGTCACACAAACAATGCCTCAACGGAATGGAACGCTTCCCGAACAAAAAGTAAGCGTTACATTTTAGGTGCCTCTACAGTCAGCTTTAGAATGTCTCATTTTGGTAAAATTTAATGTGCATTTTGATAAAAGTTCTTCATAGAATTTCATGTGTTTAATTGCTTTGAAATAAAAAGTGTCTATTTACACTGTGCAAATAGCCCGCCTTGTTGGCAGAGGCTATTTACACTAACTCCACCCATCAACGTGTGTTTGGGATAGTCAACACTGAAAAAAGACGCTCATTTAGCATCGGTTTCAGTGGTGTAGATGGTAAGGCGCATGCTTTTTAACGCAATCGACCCGAGTTCGAATCCGCCTTTTGCCGAACATTTTTTCTCCCTTTTCAAATCTCATATCGCATTGGAAAGGCATTTATTTTCAAAAAAAATTTGAAAATAAAGTATCGGGTAGGGTTAGGGTAGGTGTAGGGAGGGCTTTATTGTCCCAATAAGGTGGCATCCATTTAATAATTTGAATGAAAACTATAATTTACACTCAATACATTATTATTGCGTACTGTTTTGTAATGTACTACAATACTGAGGTGCAGATAATTGCCACTATTTGCAATAAGTAGTATAAATAGCAGAAAATCCTGCTATTTTAACACAGTGTAAATAGAATCTAATTGCTATTACACTTAGTGCAAATAGCCGCTGCCTTATTTTTTTTGCAGCTGTTTCATCATAGGCCTGCAGTTATTGTATTAATCAATTCTGCTGGTTATCGCTTTGATTAATCAGACGTAATGTTTAATGCTCTCAATCGAACAATGTGAAAAATGAAGTGATGTTTACATTGGGTCCAAAATATTGTATAAAAAATAATAATAATATTTTTAAAATAAATAAATACAACTTTTTAGACAAAAGTTCTATACAGAATCCAGTGATCAGTTGTTGTTTTTTGTTGTTGTTGTTGTTGTTTTTAAGTTGCGTTAGTTGCTGGTTTATGTTACTATTTTTTGTGGGGCTGTAATTAATGACTATTTTAGTAACTGATTGATCTGTTTGTTATTTCCTTGATTAACTGAAAATCATGTGCAATTCTTTCCTTCAAACAATATGCAATGTATACATTGTGGCCAAAATTATTTTAAAGTAAAGGTTGCTGTATAAACTCATTTTATGCTGTGAATATATATATATATATATATATATATATATATATATATATATATATATATATATATATATATATATATATAGAACATTTGTAATTTGTCATCGTCAATTAAAAGCAGCACAACAGTTTAAACAACCAAAATTATTAAAATTACCAAACCAAACTAAGTATGAACAGTTATTTGGATAAATATGAATTATGCATGATTTAAAATTACTGTTTGTTTCTGTAAAATTATTATTACCTGCATTTATGATTTCGAGTTCAGTTGTGGCTCATTTAAAACTACAGTTTGATGTTATAATAATATCTCTATTAAATATTTAAAGCATAACAATGACAGCAACATTAAATTGCTTTCTGTTAGAATGAATTGTTTTGTAAAGTAGAAATGCTTGCATTAAAAGAGCAGTAAAATGTAATTAAATGTGTTTTTAGGTTCTAGTAATGCAATTTGTACCATACGAAAGACCTGACTAATCAGTGATAGCATTTATTGTCGATTATTTTCATTTGGTTTCATAATCAGTTTTAAAAATGAGTCATTCATTGGTTGTTGACCTACATTTTTATAGCTCATCCACAGCAACTTTTTTTGTTTCCTCTCCAGGTTATCACTGCTGATCTCCTGGAGCGCTGCAACACAGGGACCACCGCTCAGAAACTCACCAATGACCTGCTGCGCAGCCTCTATGACAGAGACTGTCTGGCCTCTCACTCAATCTCAGGCATCATCAACAGCAAGCGAGGGATGCCTAAGCCAGCTCTTCCGGCACATGAGATCCAGGCCATTCTGAGTACGTATAAGGGACTGTTTGTAACAAGTACTGAACGGCGGGCGTCCTTTAGTTAGTTCGAGAATGCGTTCAGTTCCATTTCATTAACTGCAATCAGGCTATTGTGAAGGTTGTGATTAATTGTGGTCTCAAGTTTGCAGTTTTGATTACCAGTGAAACATTCTCCACAGGGACAGTGCAGCGGTTCTTCCCCGGAAAGACTGATTCGGAAATAAAGGGCTACATACGACAGAAGCTTCAGAATGAGGCCAAGAGTCTTCGGAAAAGGCCACACCCAGCTGATGATCCATTGGTGGGCTCATTTGAGAAGGAGAGAGCAACGTTTGAGCATTGAGTGTTGACTTTCATTGGGCATCCCCAGTGAACATATTTAGTTGAAGAATTAAAATCAAATTTAACAACACAAAATTCTGTTATTAACCTTAAAGGGATAGTTCAGAAAAAGTTCTGTCATCATTTACTTAATTTTCATTTATTGCGGTTTGAAACGACATGAGGATGAGTAAATTATGACAGAATTTTCATTTTTGAGTAAGGCTGCATTGTTCATCAAAATAAAACCAAAACCAGCTTTTTAAACCAGTGTGATTATCAAAACGCAAGGGCTGCAGTTTAATTTAATAAGCAGAGTTTCAGAGTGAAGCACTGCACTGGGTTCATTTACACAGGAGCAACTCATGATCCAGTGTTTTCAGTATCTCAGAGCGGCTCAGTTTGCATTAAATATCTGCTTGTGCTGTGCTTTGAGTCACCTATAACATACATTTGGGAACTCAACCATTGTCACAAATTTGTAATGAGATGCCCTTGTAAACAGGCTGTTGTCAGCAAGAGAATCTCTGAGGGCTCACTGCAGTTTTCTGCCAAAATAAAAGCTTGATGGCTTAACATTTTAAAATGAAGAAATTAAAACAGTAATTAATAATTGTATTAAATACAATTTAAAAACTATTATTTTGCATTGAAATATTACAATATTAAGAGTTATTATTTTAAATATTTTATTTAATAATACTATTAGCTATTACTATTATTAGAATCAAAATTTTGGGCCAAATTGTGCCGCCTAACAAACAAGCACTGCTAACCTGGAGTATTTTTTTATTTTTTATTTTTAAATGCAATTAATTTTTCCCCACAAATCGTGCAGCCCTGTTTTTGAGTGAACTATCCTTTTAAGTTCGTATTTGAAAGGTTTTGTCTAAGCTGTAGAGTTCATGACAAACTATGTGTTATGATTTTTATCATGTTGATTACACAAAACTGTGACTTCTTATTGATTTGAAATTGCAAAACGAACCCTGGAGTCACAGTTAGAAGTAGATGGAAAACAGTAGCTTCGACGTACCTCCAGCATCACTGCCAGACGTTATCACACACTGTTTGTCGTGCGCTAAAACTTCGAAACCAAGTAGACTAAAGCTGTGAACACAGTGGCAGATGGTTAAGCATCGCTCTCCTGTAAAATGACATGGATGTCACTTGGTAGGGGGGTTGCATCGTGATTGATGTAGTTCAGACTTGTGGTATTTTAGTTGATCACATGTTGAAAGTGTGCCCCGGCGTGTAATGTGAATATATTTTCTGTGTGTAATGTGAAATACACACGTGCCTCTTATATCGGACTCCTCACTGTGGCCTTATCAGTCAGAAAACGCAGCAGTTCAGTTCTCATTTCGAAACCACTGTGATTATATCCATTAAAAAGGACTTGTCTGTCTTGAACGTGTGGCGTCTTTTTTTTGTTTTGATTGCAGATTCTGTTCGTAGAAGCTTATTGAATCGGCTGCACGAAAACGCACACGTTTTTTACCTTTCCAGACAGAAGCACGCGGGCTCCTGAAGGCCAACGGCTGTGTGAGTAAATTAACCCCGCACTCACCAGCTGTATCACCACACCCACCCCTTTCTGGGGAAAAAAACACATCACCGAACACATGGCACAAAGGACGGCGTGGGAACTGCATATGGTACATAATCAATAGGCCTTATCACGCACACACAACCCGAACCGCAGACACACCAGCATTGGGCTAGACCATTATCAGTGATACATGACCCTAATCCATTTATGTGTCAATGATACAACAGATTGGGGTTCGGGAAAACAGCGGCGTCGCACTGGGGACGATATCTTCACCGATCCAGCCATCTTACAGACTCTGCCTGTATTTCCACTCATCAGATCTGCTAACAGCAAATCAATGGGCTTCTTTTGTTTCTGCAGGCTCAGACATCCTCATTGTGTCGTCGTGTTATCGGCGGCACGTTGTGTGTGTGCATAAATCGCTTTGAATTTGCCACCAGGATGGAGGCCTCTCCCAGAATGTTTTCTTTTATCTAATGTGAGGATGTAAACGTTGCGAGGAAGCGAATATTTCAAACGGCGCTACGGCGCAGCCATTTGATCTCTGAAGGCTCCAGTTGATTTACGAATATGAGAAGTGCTTCAGCTGCATTCGCCAATATTTTCGCTGCGCAGTCAAAGAAAACTTCAAAGTTGAAAGTTGGAGCGTTAAACAGTCCTCCGGGCTCGCATCCTTCTCTGAAGGGGCCAACGCAAACACGCCTCGGCCCTCCGCAGGGCTCTCGCTGAACCTGGGTAAAAGCAGCAGGGAGGACAACCGAAATTAAACGTTTGCAGAACGCAGGAGAAACGCCTCCTCCTGTAGGCCCATGCGTTTCCCGCAGAGCTGTAATATGTCATCTGGGCAGCCACTTCGGTGGAGGACATATCCCACAATGCCCTGCAAGGCAGGGTGCCACGGTACCCGTTGCGGCTCACTAACACGCCTCCACGTGCCTTCTTAACTTTTCATTTGTCTTCTTCTACCTGTCAAGGGGAGGAAAAAATGGTTCGGAGGGAAAGATCCTCTCCGACGCAATCATGATCTATCAGTTGTACTTCTGTGCCGTTAAATGACATTGCACTTTTATTCAACCTTCCACAAGCAGAAACAGTCTAATTCAATCATCTTAATCCCAGTCATAAAATATATTGTTCTTTCAGGGATTAGACTCTGCAATTAAGGACTACATTCACACATGCTTTAATTGTTGATTTTTGCTTTGCTTTGTTTTGTTTGCATCTTTTGTATGTATAATACAATCTCAAACGACATTTTTTTTTTTTCTATTTTGTTTTGTCTGAATCTTTTGTATGCAGAATGTAGAAGTGCAGATTGATGTTTTTGTTTGTTTGTTTGCTTTTTGTTTTGTTTTGTTTTGTTCAGATTTTGTTTCTATACATAATAGCTCAAATTACTTTTTTTTTTTATACAAATGTCTGATTTTTTTTGCATATATAACTAAAAACGGTGGTAAAAGGTTTTCTTTTGCTTTCGTTTTGTTTGGATCTTTTGGATGTATAATAAGAGTAATTAAATAACAACAGTTTTTGTTTATTTTTGTTTTGTCTGTATATTTGTATATATAATATAAGCTCAAACCACCTTTTTTTGGTTTGGTTTATTTTATTCTACTTTGATGTAGACCGTAAGTGCAGACTGACAATTTATTTTTTTGTACCTTCTATGCTTTTTGTTTTGCTAGGATTTTGTCTGTGTATAATAGCTCAATGTTTTTTTTAACTTATTTTGTGTGAATGTTTTTGCATGTGTAAGCTCAAACCACGGTTTTTTTTTTTTTTGCTTTTGCTTTTCTTTGCTTTGTTTGGCTCTTTAATTATGTATAATATAAACCCAAACTGCAGTTTCTTTTCTGTTGTTTTTTTCTTTTGCTTTTCTTGTCTTGTTTTGTTTGATCTTGCATTTGTGTAATACAAGGTCAAACAGTCATGTTGTTTTGTTTTGACTTTGTATATGTGCAATACAAAACCAGTAGTTTTTTGTTTTTTGTTGCATTGCTAGACTTTTTGTTTTGTTTAGATCTTCCGTGTGTATAATATAAGTCCAAACAGCTGTTTCTTTTTCTTTTTTCATTTTGATCTTGCATTTGTTTAAAACAAGATCAAACAGTAATGCTGTGTTTTGTTTTTGATCTTTTATAATATTAAATAAGTCCAAACAGCTGTTTTGTTTTTGTTTTGTGTTGCTTTCTTATACGTGGTTTTGTTTCGTTTGGATGAATACAAACCCAAACAGCTGTGTTGCATTGTGTTTTGTTGTTTTGAACACGGACACATTCTTCAATAACCCTCAGCTCGGTTTTAATTAGAAGTCTTTGACTCATCTTGGGAATCTTGTTGTTCTGTCTGTCAAGACAGTAGGACAGGAAAAGACCAGCTGTCATGTTTCCAAATCAACAAAGGCTGTTTTTATATGCATTCTCTTGGGCTGAGTGTGATTTTCCACCAGCAAGTCTCTGAGAAATCCATTCATACAGACGCAACGGTCTGAGCACAGTTGACATTCATAGTCATGCATGTAGCAAGGACATGTTTTTGTGGCTGTTCCTTTCTCTGCATGTTCTCCCGCTGAGAAGTGCGTGTTCAATTAAAGCGCAGGAGGTGACCATTGGTCCAAACCAAACAGAACACGCATACGGCAGCCACGAACGCGCAAAGAGGCTCGGGATGGTCAGTTGTCAGGGCAACATGGCCCCTGGAGAGGGACGAGGGTGAAGCAAACACCTGCCCTGCTCTGATCTGTGGGGAATTACTCTGACTGAGAGCAGATGAGGATCCTTAAAACTGAGAGAGCGAGCATGAACGAGTGAGGAGGAGGAGGAGGAAAAGCAGGGCGAAAATGCGAGCATCTGTCCAATGAGAAGAGTGGAATTTATTTATTATCAGGAGGAAGAGGTGGTTCCATGGGGTGGTTTGATTAATGTCCAACCCTCCATCTTGTCAGTCCGTTTTTGTCTGCTGAAAGGAAAACAAAGCACGGGGGGTTGAGAGAGGAGAGAGAGAGAGAGAGGGAGAGAGAGGGGTGGTGGGGGGTGTTCGGTTAATGGCTGCCACTGAGGTTTCTTTTCATGTCGCTTGGGCCCGTCAGCTTTGATTGATGGCTCAGACAATGATTGGACAGACCCTTAGCTCCTGCTCACCAACCATGGGCATTATGGGAAAAAAGAGAGAAAGTGGGAGAGCGAGAAGGAGAGAGAGTTCTCGTCCAATCGGAGGGCAGATAAGCACCTCTGTGGCCAATCAGAGGAAGGGAGAAAATAGAGCAAGAAACCAAGCGGCTCAGAAAGAGAGACAGAGAGAAAGAAAAAGAGAAAATAGAGACAGACAGAATGAATAAAAGAGGTGGAGATTTAGATGAAGCCTGTCTGATCTCACTCGATTATATATGTGGATATAACAGTCTGTATGTGTAACCACTGCGTCCAAACCTGTTCACTCTTTATCTGTCTCTTTCTCTCTCGCTCTCTCTCTCTCTGTCTGTGGTTTTTCGTTGGCATCTCAAACCGCATTTTCACCATTTCCTTGTGGCTGTAAGAATCCGTGAGGAATTAAAGCAGTGTCTTCGTCTATCTGACATACTGTCAACAAATCAGAGACTAGTGGTCTGTAAACACACTGGCGTGGGGTCACATCGCTACATGTGTACCTCTGTGTTTTGTGTCGTCTAAAAATAAAAACCATAGCCTTAAAACCTAAAATAATCACAGTTTGAACCTGCTCAGGGCTGAAAGTGTCGCTTTGAGGCACACCGAAACGGACAGAAACGGGAAGCAGCTTTTCTTTCGGGACAACCTCAAATTCGGCAGCTGTCTGTCATAATTTCCCAAGGCCGAAAGAACTACTGAAGCATGATTCTGTCAGCAAAAACTCCCTTTGAGAATTTCCAACAGAATAAAAGTTAAAAAAAAAAGACTTTTGAGTCATTTTGAAGAGCATGTTACTCATATATATATTTTTTTTTTATTTAGCCATTTTAAATATAATTTTATATTATTTTTAAATAAAATATTCAAGATATCATTTTGTGTTATATTTAATCATATATTTCTATAATTATTTTTAGAATTTTAAACTACAATAAACATTTTGTACAACTCATATTTACAAAATATCCATCCTTCTTGTTTGGGAGAGAGAAAAAAACAGCTTTGAGTTGCTACCGTACTACACTTATTTATGCCTCATAATTTTTGTATACTGTAGATTTTATGTATGCATAGAATAGAATTTGTATCATAAAAGAGAGCACACTGTGCAGAATATTGTACCTCATAATGCAATGCTCTCCACTTGACTTTTCCATTGTGAGCAATGACGCAGAAGGAATATCAACAGCAATTCTTTTGTATTTTCTTGACTCATTATTTGATCATACTGTTAAAAGTTTTAAGACATTTTAACGCAAAGTTGAACTTTGTGTAAAATATTTATATAAAGAACTGGAATTAAACATGCATATATTGAGGTCATGTGAGAACAATGTACAATGAACAATGATTTAACAATATTAAAATATTAGCTCAAGTAGAGCATGGTGTTTACAATGCCAAGGTCAAGAGTTTGATTCCCAGGGAATACATGAATTAATAAACTGTATACTTTGAAAGCAATGTAAGTTGCTCTGGATAAAAGCATCTGCCAAATTTCATAAACGTATGCTGAAAAAAAAATGGTGCAGAAACTAATTTCACTCAGAAATTGCTAGTAAATATCACAAACCATTAAGATGAAACATGAAATTTTCGAAAAACTGAAATAGTTTTTTCTTTTATAGCATAGCTACTTCAACAATCAGTTCAAAAATATTTTTACAGCGTAAATGCAAGCAGCACGGTGATATCACAGCCAGTAAGATAAAATAAGAATAGAATGAAAGACAATTGCATGCTGCAAAGAAAAGAAACCGTATTTGTGTGCGTAAAACAGAGCGGAGATACCTGGCTCTGGTTGGAGTGGGTATTATTAGGTTTGGGAAGAGGAACATATGTAGAGGAGCCGCAGGGGCCTGGGGGGGACGCTTGATCCCGTGGCGCCGCTTCTCTCTCCTGCCCCCAAATGGAAGCACAAATTGAGTTGGTAGGGCTGCGTAAATTGAATTTACCGATGGAGCCCCCCCCACCATTACCAGCCCCACACTGAGTTTAGGGTCATCTGTTTTAGTTGGCAAATTGATTTTTACATTTTGGCCCTTGTCCTCTGCCATCCTGTCCTGATCTTTCTCTCTCTCACTCTCCTACTCGTTCTCATTCTAGCTGATGTTTATAGTCATGTATGATGGGAAGAGTTTATATGAACATGGTGGTTTACATCAGTCATGTAGCATGTGTCTGGTCAGTTCATGTGATTTTCTTGTTGGAAACATTGGTTTATATATCTTGGATACATCATTTGTCTGTGTTTTGTTCATAAATTCGTTTGCAAATGATTCACAGATGTAAGGATCCGTGTTTATAAAAGCTTGTCTTCTCATCTGTATTGTGGATGAATGTGTCCTCAACCTTTATGAGGTTACGGTGTATGACTGTGTGTGTGTGTGTGTGTGTGTGTTTCGCCACTTTAGAACAGTAGAAGTTGTGCTCTTCACTCCCTGTGATGATAGCAGCATTGTAGCAATTAATTAAACAAAATTAATTACCCTCCTTATCATCCGAGTACACATTCACGCAAGGCACTCTCTTCTTTCTTTAACTCACACACACTCTCCCTCTCTCTCTCTCTCCACACACACACACACACACACACACACACTTTTACACTCATACCCCTTCTGTCTCTCTCTTTCTCTTTCCCGAATACTTTGCAGTAATGTATCCAAAGGACATTTCTCAAAAGTTGTTCTTCCAAAGCTCAGTGTGTCTCATTCAAGTATCAGCTCAGTTTCAGATGTTTTTTCCTTAAATTCCTTTGGAGAAATAGACACAAAATGAACAAAGTGTATAAAATGAACATGTATAGTATAGCTGAAATATTTCAGATTTAATAGAATTTGATAAGATTTTTATTTATTTATTTATTTTTCAGTTAAGTTGGAGATATCTGACTTTTTGGTGTCTGAGCACAGTTTGAGACCAGTGATATTAGCGCTGATTATTTGTTAATATTTTAGTTTTCATTTTAATTTGAGTTAAAGTTTTAGAATTTTTGTTGTTTTTGTCCTTTCTATTTTTATATATTAAGTTTTATTTTGATTTGAGTATGTTAGCTTAATCTAAATTAAAAAAAAAATAATAATAAGAAGAAGAAAATTTGTCCTAGCAACTAGCTGAAATAAAATTGTTTTTATTTTATTTTATTTTATTTTTTATTATTTTATTTTTATTTTATTTGTTATTTGGTTTTGTATTAAATGTGTCTATATAGTTTTTAACTTCTAGTTGTTAGTTTTTGATTATTGAGTTATAATACAACTTCAGCTTAAACTAAATAGCTCAGAACTTAGAATTTTTAATTTTTTTATTTCAGTTAATGTTTATTTCAAGTAATACATTTTTTTTATGATTGTAGTTTTTATCAACAATAATAGCCCTGTATGAGACAGTGTTGATATCACTTTTATTTTTTTATTTATTTTTTTGCTCTCCTTTTATTCTTGTTGCTGTCTGGGAGAAAGAATTGATTTATTAAAGAGATCCCATCTGCAAATCTTTATTCCCCTTGATTTTTCTTAGAGTAAAGATTCCAAAGGGGAGTTTTCACAGATACCAACCATTTTTGCTTCCCAAAGAACCTTTCAGTGAACAGTTCGTAAAAGAACCATTTATTTCTTAGTGTAAAGAACATTTAATGATCTAAAGAACCTTTTGTGCAATGGAGATGTTCTTCATGGAACCATAAATGCCATCAGTTTTAAGAGTGTCCTGCTTCCCAATTAAATTTCCCATCATTTTGAATCTTTTTAAAGTATTTACCCAAATAATTAAAAGTAGTAAACGGTAGTGGCGTGTGGCGTGTCACACAGAAGACAGATTATGCTAGTTTGCTGACAGTAAGTGTCAGACGTGGGTGTGATCAAGTGTAAGACACTATTAAACCATCTTCTTTTGACATCCCATTTCTCGTTTTTTTTACCTGTCTGAGATCATTTCTCGTTCTCAAACGCACACTTAGATGGAGTATTCCCCTGAAAAGAGAAGTTAGTTGGCGGTTGGAGCGGCTCGGAGTGTGTGTGCCATCCTCCTGCTGTGTACAATAGTGGGGTCTTTTCCTCGCCCCCGTGCGTATGGTGAACAGGATGGGGGTTTCTGGCCTGCGGGGTTGGGCCCCTCTGGTGTCTTGAAGCGGGTTCTGAGTGAGATTGATGAGGGTCGAGACCCCCACCTCCCCCCTCCTGCCCCACCATGTCCCCCCCGAGGGCACCCCCGAACACTCTCGCTTGCCAGAACTCTCCGTGTGCACGGGGCAAACCCAGCTGCGCCCCTCCGTTCCCAATCTTTCTCTTTTTTATCTCTCCATTTATGCTTTTTAATTCTTTTATTGCTTGTTCTGTCCATCTGGTTTCTTGCTTTTTGCCGTTCTCAGTCGGGACCGAGTGTCCTGGCAGTTCAAAGGCCCAGAAATGATGTGTGGTTTGTGTGTTTCTCCTTTACTCTTTCTCATTGTCTGAAAGCAACAGAGAGAAAGAAAAAGTAAGAGGGAGAGAAACAAACACGCTCGCATAAATTCAGGTCCTGATGTATTTCCAGAGGTCTGATGCAACCAAACAGCTGAAAGATGCAACGAGATGTTTCTGCAAGTATCACACTGATAGAAGCGCTGAATCATACCTACAGTGGAAAACATGCTCAAAATGTGGGTTGTTTCTCTGGCTGTTGACAGTATTTCTGATGTGTGCAGTAATAAAACGAGATATGTACAAAATCCTTTCTGCAAAGACCATCAACTCCAAAAAAATAAAATAAAAAAATAAACCTGACTTTATACAATGTTCAGATTTCTGTTCTGGAAATGTATGAAAATTTGTGCATATTTAATTAGATAATTTAATAGATAATGCATCATTTGCATATTCAAACATAACATTTCAGAAAACTTGTAATACAAAAAATGTCTCAATATACTGCTATGAATCCTCTGGGGAAATGATATGATATATGATTTGATATATTATATTATATTATATTTATTTATTTATTTTATTTACTGCTGTGGTGTCTTGCCTTAATTTCCAGATGTTTCTCCTTAAATTTCTTTGGAGAAATAGACACAGATGAAAACAGAGGCATAAAATAAGTGTGTATAGTGTTGCTCAAATAATTTGTTTTTAAGAAAATGTTTATGAGAAATATTTAAGTTTATTTTGAGATATTCGACTTTTGAACATGCAGTAAATTCTGAATAATGAATATATTTTGAGAACATATTCAAATCTCAGGATTTGATTATTTAAAGCATTCCATGCCACGACGTTCAAACAAAATGTGTAGTTATATATTTTAATTTTAATTTATGAAATAAAAATAAAATACTATATTTTACATTTTTGCATTTGATATATACAAATGTATACCTATTTCTTTATATATTTATACTTATATTCTATTTAATTTTATATTTATTTTTTATTTTATCAGATGAACAAAGTGTAAGAAAAAAGAAAAACTGTCAGTCACGCTTTATTTTAAGGCCCAATTCTCGCTATTAACAAACCATGAACTATGACTTTTGCCTCAATAAACACCTAATTTGCTGCTTATTATAAGGTAGATGTTAAGTATTGGGTATTTGGCAGGATTAGGGATGTAGAATATGGTCATGCAGAATATGTGCTTTATAAGTAAACAGCCAATATGCTAGTTAATAATGAGAATTGGTCCCTAAACTAAAGTGTTATGTCATATTTCATTTAACGATCAGTGTATGATATATTGAGATATCTGTCTTTTGAATATGCTATGAATGCTGTAGTGAATAGATATCAAATGTAGAGCAGAATCATGGAGCAGACTGAGGTCTGGTTGGAAACTAAGTGAACTTTCCACACAGACTATTTTCAGAACTCCTTTGCCAATTCATAAATCTCAGGTTGTGATTATTTAAAGCGTTGCACGGCGCACCATTCACACTAAATGGTGTGAGTTACATTCCTACGCTACGGAAAAAAAGCCCCAGAAGGCTTCTTCCATTACTTCTCATTAACTACGGCCCCCGTGGCTGTTGATGTTACATTTCGGTTGATTAAACGTTTGTCATTTACACTTTCATCAAGCATCTCTGTCACCCTGTGATTCTGTTACAGTGTGAACATGTCAGTTGTCGTCGCCACACGTCCGGTTGTGATGAATGACTTTTATCAAGTGACCAATCCAAACTGTAAGAGCTCGTTTGAAGGGCAGGCTGAAATCAGCCGTGACCATCTCTGTAAAATGTTATGAGTTGTTGTGACAGTTATCGTGTTGTGTTTGGGTGTTGAGTTTGGGTGTTGAGATAAAATGTCAGTTCAAGGCCTCTGAGTGTCGGATTTACAATTTATTTACTCTTTCCAGAACTTGCCCTTACTTGGAGATACTGGAATGATTGACTCGGTTGCATTTGTAAAAGTTATCAGTTATCGGTTAATTTTCTGCATTGTTTTTGTGTTGAATTTTTTTCAACACAATAAATATGAATATATATACTGTATGTTGGTGATGATATGATGATATGAAGTGACGTGACATGTAACCCATACTCGGAATTTGTGCTCTGCATTTAACCCACACACAGTGCACACACACACAGCAGTGAACACACACCATGAACACACACCCGGAGCAGTGGGCAGCCATTTATGTTACAGCGCCCGGGGAGCAGTTGGGGGTTTGGTGCCTTGCTCAAGGGCACCTCAGTCGTGGTATTGAAGGAGGAGAGAGCGCTGTACATTCACTCCCCCCACCTACAATTCCTGCCGGACCGAGACTCGAACTCACAACCTTTCGATTACAAGTCCGACTCTCTAACCATTAGGCCACGACTTTCCTCTGTATGTATATGTGTGTGTGTATATATATATATACATACAGTGCTGCTTGATGCTGGATTAAGATGATGCCGGGGGGTGAAAACCTTTTGAATTTGAAGATCAAGGTAAATTGTACTTAATTTGTCTTCTGGGAAACATGCAAGTATCTTCTGTTGCTTCCAAAGGGCAGTACTAAATGGAAAAAAAAATATCTCTACAAAATAAGAAAAATTTGGACATCTTCATTCTGTTCAAAAGTTTTCACCCCCCGGCTCTTAATGCATTGTGTTTTCTTCTTGAGCATCAGTGAATGTTGCTGGAAAACTGAAGAATCTGCAGGACATGGAGGATTGAAGAACAGTTCAGTTTCTGAAGAACAGTGCAGGTCAGTATTAAGTTTAACTGGGGTTCAGATTTTTTTGTCTTGTGGACAAACAAGGGACTCATGAAATAAACAACCTTATTTTGTTAAAATTATCACATTAACATGCCTGTCATAAACAAGAAGCTTTGAATACAGACAGAATCAGTGACATAAACTTTTCGGGGCTGTTTGAAAGCAAATGACCCTGTGATGCTATTGATGCATTTCCAAACAAATCCTGATTAGCCAATCAGAGACAGTTAATTGCCACTGGATTGATGTCGTGTCTTGCTGCAGACAGTTTCAAGCTTTTCCTGGTGATTCCACACTGCTGGAGACGGAGCAGTTGTGCCTCGGCCTAATTTTTCATTGTGTGTCAGCGAGCAAATGAAAGAGGTGCTTGTAATAACCCATAAAGAGGCTTTTTATCAGTCCATGACTCCCAAGTGCTCTCTGTCTTTCTTGCGATCCCTTTTTTTCTGCTTCTTTTTAGATTTCAGACAGTTTTGCACAGTTTGTCTTTAGATAAAATTCAATTACTGCTGTGGATGCCATCAGGCTCATAAGAACGTCTGTCCTGCCTGGTGATGCTGGTTTCTGACCCCTGTATGGTGTGACTGATGATACACACTTGCTCATTCACACACGTACATAATTCTTTTTTTTTGACAATTTATGTAAAAGAAAAAAGAATGTTTAATATACATTTTTCTGTAACTGTGACTGATTTATTAGTACATTTCTTAACATTTTTAAACTTTATATGACATGATATGCATTTATTTTAATTTTATATTATCTAATTAGATAAAATTATAGTAATTTTATGTATGTTTTGTTAGTTTTCAGGGTTTTTATGCAATTTATTCAAAATATAAAGTAAATATACTAGTATTTTTGGACAAAGCTAGAGCGTGAACAGTGAGAGTTGTGTGTGTTCACCTTAACATTCAACCATTTGTGCCTTCAACATCTATATGAAACCGAACGTCAATAACTTTTAAATATTTATCTGATTAAAATAACATGCAAAATGACAAACTCTGGTGAGACTGCAAAGCGTCAATGAAGCATCGCTAAAAACATCAATGGTGGAAATCTTAATGTGATTAAAAAAGCATTATCGTGACAAAAACATCAATTTGTCAAAATAAGGCCATCGATACTTTTGGCAAAATATCAATGGCTTAAAAACAGAGACGGATTACAGGTCACCAATCTTGCCATTGTTGCCAGACATTCAAAACATCAATTCTTCAATATTATATTATAGTCTATATAATTATAGGGGAAAACCAGAATTAAAAAGAGACACAAGAGTATTTTTTTCTCTCATAAAAATGAGGAGATCTCCACATAAACGAGGCAATTTTCAGATAATACATTGCTTTCTTTTCAACATGTGTTTGCTGAAGCCACATTAATATCTCTGTTGGATAAATTTTGGATAAACAGACAAAAAACAGGCTCTTTTTTCTCCTCTCACACAGACAAATTCATGCACATTGATACGCACGCCACACACACACACACACACACACACACACACACAGTGCTTCTCTGTGTCTCTGCAGGAGGAGAGCAGTGCTGTGTGCTGTAGAGGGGAGATAATGGCCTCTGGCTCCTCAATCTCTCGGCTGTAATGTGTTTCTGACGCCAGCGAGCGCCTGCAGCCCCCTGGGAGGTACAGGGACGACATCATGATGGAGTGTCAGGTGCTTCTGTCTGTGTGTGTGTGTGTGTGTGTGTGTGTGTGTGTGTGTGAGAGAGAGAGCATGTCAGTATGCATATCAAACAGCTCCATAATGATATCTGTTTTCCTGCCAGCCGCCCTAGACTGCAGGGACCACCTTTGCTTTGGCAATTCCACTCACACGCTCATGTATAGGTGCCCATATGTGCACATACAGTCGGAGCTTTTAGAATATGTTCGGCGCTCATTTCTCGTCCCTCTTTATGTTACAGTTTGGGGAACATGATGGAACTGACCGGCCTTGCCACGAGCGATAACCAGCGCCACACGTCCTGACATGAGCCGTATTAAAGGGTTAGTGGACCTAGTGACGCTTTTCATGTGACTGGAGTCTCAGTCGGACTCAGATCAGTGGATTTACGTTGATACTTTACCAGTGTGGGTGTTTTTAAGTGTTTTGGGTGAGGTGGGGCGGTGGGTTGTTTCTGGAGAGTTAGATATAGAGAAGGATGATTATGGGCAATGAGAACAGAAATACCATCAGAACATTTTGCAAGAAAGACTTGAACTTGTTGGAATATTTTAAGGGGCAGCACTTGCCTTCTCAGAATAGATTATTCAAAAATATTTAATTTAAATAAAAATAAATATTATATGTAAATATTTAATTTAAAAACATTTTGAATTAAAATTGGATTCTGTAATTTTATGTTTGGAACATGTTGCAAGAAAGACTTGAACCTGTCAGTATTTTTTAGGGGCAGCACTTGCTCCCCAGAATAGATTATTAAAAATATTTTATAAAAAAAAATATTATATATGCAAATATTTTATTAAAAAATATAAATAAAAATTAGAGTTGCAACATTTGCCCCCCAGAATAGATTATTAAAAAATATTTTGAAAATGAAAATAAATATTATATATAGCATATAAATTCAATATATTATAATTTTATTTAAAAATGAATTAGTATTAATTACTACATTTATAATGTAAAAGTAAGTAGTGAATTTCTGTTATATATTTTTTTCTCTCATCCCCTATGTATAATATGTGTATATTATTATTTATTATTTATCTGTATTATCTATATTATTTTAAATATAGAAATATATAATTTGGAATATACATCTACATCAAAAATAGCTATATGGTGTCTGCAATGGCACAATAAACAACTAGAATATAATATTATGCAAAATAAAATTTCATTCAGTTACTCTTACATTTTAACTATGCGGGGTATTTTGGTCACTTTTGATTGCATTTTTGCCCCTATTCCACGAGCACCAGGGCTCAATATTTCAGTAGGCCGCGCGCCAGCCGTTGCACCACAGCTCAGCCTAAAATCCATTATTTTAGGGATTTGTGGAGGTTGAAAACAGGAAGAAGTTGGCGTGATGTATCCATACGCAGAGTGCCATCCCTATATGTGTGTGTGGAGAGAGAGAAAGAGCGTAGTTTACGGCCACGGGGTCAATCTCTCTGAATAGCGAGGAGAAAGGGAACTCCTCACATACACTCTCACACACATAATTCACAAAGACAGATCATTCACAGAGAGATATTTCACTCTCCTCCTCGTCTGCCAGGCCTACGGCGTCTTGGCGAGGCCGTAACTCAGCCGTGTGATTGACAGCTGGGACGGAGGGCTGGACACGTCAGATCATCCGGCGTGCTGGAATGCCAGAGCGTCTGACTATTGTCTGCTGTGTGTGAGACAGCGAGAGCCTCACAGACCGATCAGAGGAAGCTAGTGTGACAGTGTGAGCGTGTGTTATCTGATCGGTCTGGGGCAGGAGTGCTGTTTGTCTAACGCTTGGGTTACAGCAATTACAGGTCGCTGAGTCACATGTAGAGCCCCGCACACATATGCACACTTTACACCCACACGGGCCTGAGATATACATCACTGACAACCCCCGTCCTGAATTTACTACAGGGACATCAAACGCCCCTCAGACAGCTGTCTGCCACCCTCACCTTACCTGTCACCCGATATCAGACACACACACACACACACACACACACACACACACACACACACACACACACACACACACACACACACACACACACACACACACACACACACACACACACACACACACACACACACACACACACACACACACACACACACACACACACACACACTTTTTTACGGGGACTCTCCACGTAATGCTGTTTTTATACTGTACAAACTGTGTGTGCTATTTTTGCCCTACACACACATTCCTAAACACACATTTGATGCTCAAGAAACATTCTTATTATTTATCAATGTTGAAAACTTTTGTGATTATGTTTTATACTTGATATATATCCTTCACAAAGACATTTGTATAGAACTTTTGTGACATTATAAATGTCCTCTTTTATTGCTGAATAAAAAGTACACACACACACACTTAACACACACACACACAAATACACAAACAACAATATACATATACATTTTTGATTTACATAATATTAAATTACACACACAACACATACACAGTACACACACACACACACACACACACACACACACACACACACACACACACACACACACAACACACACATATTTTACTACATTGCACACCTGTACCACACAGTAAAATTGTAAAATGTTATTACCTGTTTTGTACACACTTCAACAACTTATTATTAGTGTCACAGTCTTAATATTTTGTAAATACATATTCTTTCACATTGTATAGGATGATGATTTGATCACATGTCACACACACAGTCACACATGACACATTTTTGATTTAATAATATATATTAAATTAAATATTATAGTAACACATGTCTCACATTTCTCAGTTAGGTACACACTTTTTTCTTTAGTATAGGGACACACTTTTACTCACACACTCCTTACACACACACACACACACACACACACACTTAACACACTTACTATTAATAACTGAGGCTGTGACACACTGGTGATGTAGTCAGTCACTTATGGAGCTGTGAAAGTACACATGTTTCACTAAAAATAAAATGGACACACAATTTGACTTTGCATACTTTGATATCTTGACAAATCTGTGAACAGTTTAAGACACTGTTGAGGTCTCTAAAGGAGACACGTATGAGAGGTAAGTGTTTTTAATTTTTTCTCTGGGAAAATCTAAAAACCAGATGACTAAATCAAAACTCACTCTTTGCTCTCCATTTAATCCACTTCTAATCAAATTCTATGTTCTTTCCTAAGGGCATGTTTGTTCAATTAAGTTTATGCAAATGATTGTTTGCAAAAGATGAATCTGAATCAAATATGTTCCACAGAACAACAAAAACGGCACTAACTATGGTATTTTGCCAGAAACTTTAATTACCACGGTACATTTTTTGCAAAGAATGTTTAGGTTCGTTTGGTTTCCACACAGTTTGGAAGCAATTCATCATAATTCTCGGCTCACGCTCATGAGAAACATCTCTCAAACTGTGTTTTTACATCGTGACTTTCAGCAGAACGAAACGGGAGAAGCCACCCAGAAAGCGATGACCTCTGACCTTGTGGTAATGCCAGCCTCCAGGCGTGCTGACTTCACAGAAGCAGATGCACACAGCTCTTTCTGTTCTGCTCCTCAGCTGCCGTGGGGAGAGAAGCTGAAGGACAGGGAGAGAGGAGACCAAACCCTCCGGGCCTGATCTGGACTCCGCTGTCAGCTCCAGTGGACAGCTGCTGCCCAGGTAACAGCTTTATGGGATAATGTGGGCGGCTGGTGTTCTGCTTTGTGCTTGTCTAAAGACAGCACACACCACAGTATGTAATAAGTACATAACCAATGAGATTAGCAACATATAATCAACACAACCTTGAAGAGGAGTCCACTACAATAAAGAACACAGATTATAAACCGAATGAGTCCAAACAGGAGCAAGTGTGTGTGTGTGTGTGTGTGTGTGTGTGTGTGTGTGTGTGTGTGTGTGTCGACGGTTTGACAAGCCGAGGAGATTCCACTCTCCAGATGCCATCACCATGGCTACACCAGGCTGGGAACCTGACCTTTGACCTCTCAGAGGGTCACTAAGTGACCCCTGCTGTTTGAACAGAGAAACTCTTTAGTGGCAAGCGAGAGGGAAAGACATCTGGCGAATTACTGGGCATAATGGACAAATCTTAATTGCGGATAGAAAATGTTGGACATTTACAATGATGGAGTGGGGTTTTGAATTTTTATGCTGTGTTATGTTTATATGTGAGTGTCTAAAATAAGTAATATTGGGCACTCGTCTCCATTTCCATAATCTGACAAACCAGCCTATGTGGGGAAAAAAGTCAATCAAAGTGCTGTTTCGTTTCTACTCTCTCACTTTTGTGCTTTTCCATATTCATTTATCATGACATGCACTTGTTTTGTGCTCTCTTTCTCTCTCTCTTTATGTTTATGACGCCCACTTTCTTAATGTATGTCTGTCCACCTCTATTATTCTCTCATGCTATTGGACATTTCTAGCCATGCCCAGTTCTCTCTCTCTATCTCTCTCCCTTTCTCTCTGCCTGCATCTCAATTCATTTATATCAGTAATAAATAGCAAGCAAGATCATAATTAATGTATCCCAGATAGTACACAGTTCAGTTCAAAAGTTTAGGATCAGTTCGGGGTTTTTTTTCTCTTTATTTAATATTTATTATGCTATTTCAAATCAATGATAAACTTTTTGTTCATCAAGGAATCCTAAAAAAAATATCTTGCTTTCCCAATATATATATATAAAAAATTAAGCAGCGCAACTGTTTTCAACATTTATAATAATAAGAAATGTTTATTGAACAGCAAATCAGTATATCATGATTTCTGAAGGATCATGTGACACTGAAGACTGCTGAAAATTCAGCTTGCATGACAGAAATAAATTCTATTTTAAAATATATTAAAATAGAAAACTGTTATTTTAAATTGTAAAAATATTTTACTTTTGTTGGTATTTATTTATGTATTTATATCAAATCAATGCAGTCTTGGTGAGCATGAGAGACTTTTGAAAAATCTTTTGAAAACAACAACAACAACAACAACTGTACATTGAAAATATGATGCCAAAAATGTATGTTTACTATTTCTGGTGGATTTTTGGAAATGTGCATTCATTTATGCTTTTAAATGCTAAAATTGCCCACAATGCCTTGAATAATCAAGAAGGACTTAATGATAGTCACTCTGGAATTTTGAGCTGAAAATTAAAAAAAAAAAAAAATAAAAAACATTTTAATAAACTGGTTATAATATAGTTCATCTAAATAAATGATTCACTGATCAAATAAACGATTCACTGATTCATTTTTAATTGTTGTCTCTTCTTTTTCGAATATTTAGTTTATTGTTTGTCAGTATGTTTTCAATGTTATATAAATGACTTTTCTAATTGTTTTAGTTATATCTATTGTTAAATTAAGTTCAATTAATTTAGTTTAGATGTTTTTGTTGCCAGATAAATGCTCTAGTTGCAGAATTAAATAGCTTTAGTCTAGTTAGCTACTTTTTGTTGATAAGCTGAATAAATAAATGTAAATTAAATGAGTAGATTTTAATTCATCTTCCCCAAATCTGTTGAAAAATGATATCAAAAGCTTTGACAAGATTGTTCCAATACTGAGACAAATTCTTACATAAAATGACATAGTACATGTAGTTTTAGTGCACAAAAAAGTATGCAAATTAAAATGCAGCCTTTATTTTTAATAAAACTAAAAGGCTTTTTGTCATCCTTTTTTAATATATGCAAATAATAATAATAAAAAAATGCTGTGAATTCCACTCATTTTAATTTATGCAAATAATAAAAATGCTCTGAAATCTGCTGTTAAACTGGTGGATTTTCAGTCTTGATTGACTGGCAGGCTCAGAAGGAGCCCGGGGCCTAGCGGGCCACAGGGCAATAGTGCATGATAATATACAGAACAGAAACACGCGGGAGTCAAGCAGAACCCAAACACACATCCTGTCTCCAGCAGGACTCCCAGGTGCTGCGCAGTATCACATTTCCACGTTCAGTCCCCAGAACGCTGCCAGTCAGCGTGCCGAGAAGTCAGAGCGAAAGACCGTCTGTGTGTTTGAGGGTGATACAGCACATATGGCCCAAATGATCTGGCAACTCTATTTATTACACACAAGAAGTTAAATTGAGCTTTATGAAGAGTGTGTGAACATACAGCTCTGGCAGCAGCCAACCACCGTGATGTTTCGCAGGCCTGAACCGTGTGTGTGTGTGTGTGTGTGTGTGTGTGTGTGTGCCTGGAGTTTCTATATAACGTAGTTAGTGGCCATTTCTCTTCCAAGCACACTGAATCGAGCTCTGTCAACTGAGTTTTCCACATCTTGATTACTGCCATCTTCAATCACATCTCATTGGACAGCCATAAGGGAAGGCACATTTTAATTAGTCATATTAATTAATACAGCTGTTAGAGTCTCGGTCCAGTTCCCATTACCATCAAATCATTTCACATGCCCAAACTAGAGTTCATGCAACATTGAGTTGTACTTCTGATTTTATATTTATTTTTGTTTGTTTTCATCTCACTTTCCAGGTGTAATTGATTCAAATTAGTTCCAAACTCACATGAGAATTTCCTGAAATCTTATTATTGTTTGTAGCCAGATGAGTTTCATTAAATATATAAGCATTTCTCTAGAGTTTTGGTCCCAGGAGCTCTAATGCAATAAAGCATCTTTAACTACCATCTGCCCTGAATTATGCTCTAATTACCTAATAACCTCCAACATAAATGAACAGAGTATAATGTTGTAATGTTTTAATGTAGCACCTGCGTAATAATGTCAGATCAGCTTGCTATCTAGATAGCGACAGCTGTAAACGTCTGCATTTCTGCTAGTGAAAGAAAGCACTGTTGCTTTAGTCAATGACGCCGGGTTTTATTGTGAATGAGTGATGCTGTGTTTTCATAACCGAGACAGATCTTCAGCACTTACCGCAGATAATTCAGAGCGTACTTTCCCCCCGTCACTTTATTACACACTTTATTAAAGCACTCTGACCAGAGATGAGAGGCTGCAAAATCCACACCATTATTTTTCTTAATGCCTGCGATCTATCTCTGTGCATTAATGCATCCGCAGAGGATTCCAATGCATTTGTGCATACAGTAATTGTGCAATGGTAAGCTTGATACATTAAAAAAAAATTAATAAATGAAAATATAATATACAATGCTAAATTATTTATTATATATATATATATATATATATAGAGAGAGAGAGAGAGAGAGAGAGAGATAGATAGATAGATAGATAGATAGATAGATAGATAGATAGATAGATAGATAGATAGATAGATAGATAGATAGAAAATGCACCTGTGGAGGGTTCCACCAAGTGTGCCAAATTGTGTGCTGGTGAGATTTATACATTTAAAAATAAATAAATTAAAATATAATAAAATGCTCTTTTTATATATAAAAATAAGTAATACAAAATTAATCAAATATAATAAAAAAATTATAAAAAATAATAATGTCTAAATATATATTTTAATTACTGTGCTTGCTCTAGTTTATTGTACATAAGATGAAACCATTATTTTATATTTTATTTTTGGTGTCCATATCAGTATGTGACATCACTGGATTTTATGAAAACAATATTCTTCATGTTTTTTGATTGATGCATGTCTAAAACATCATCTGCATGTCCGGCTGTGCAGATCCGGACTGTGTGTGTGTGTGTGTGTGTGTGTGTGTGTGCTAGCAGCTGAGCGAGGTGAGGTGTGTAAATCGGGCTTTGCTGATGTATGTGTTTGGCATTCTTATGGTAATGATGTCAGATAGCATGTAATGAATTCATTATATTGCACCCTCATCTGCAAACAGACAGCCACTCAGGGACATACTGTACGTGTGTGTGTGTGTGTGTGTGTGTGTGTGTGAGGTTAGATGAAAAATAGTATACGGCATTATCATTCCTAATAAGATAATAATGATCTTGCTTTTATTTAACCATGAAATGTTAATTTTATTTAACATCAAAGCATTTTAATGCTTGACTCTAAATTTGGTCAATTCATTTGGTTTTATTTTTTCTATGCGTTGGTGTAGAAGGTGATTGTGCAGTGATTTTAGTGTTTTGAGAATCTCAAGTCTCATTCGGTTGAGTTTGTGCAGAGAAATCTTGCAGAGAATAAATGATGTACGTGGCATCATGGCTGATCGGCTCGGCCCGCCCTTGCTTCATCAGTTATAAAGCACTGTTTGAAACATGAGAACAATGGCACGGCTACAGAAACATTTAAATAAACATTTGATTTCAATTTCAGCCCAGGAAACTGAGAGGTTCAGTCTCAGGCCTTAAATGTATTCATTTATTTCTGTACAGATTAGTAGCATCAAACACTGCACTGCGTATTGATGATTATTGCGTACTATATATTATTCATTATGATAATGATGATGATGACAATGGAGGAAAAATAAATTGATGGAGTATTAGGTATGTTTGGAATGTAATACTAGCACACTGCAGGGCAATGACCATATACTGACAGGAACAAAACCCACCAAATATTCCCATTAGCAGTCAATCTGGATGACATTTTCATAAATTATTACATTTGGTCCACCTCAGACCTGAATATGTGGTTACATGCTTGCTATACAGCCTATTATTTTTAAATAACATACAAAATGCAATTATAGTTTTGATCAGCTACATTGACCTCATCATGTGTATGTTGGATTCAAGCCGGTATAGTATCCATTTTTGCATGCCTTTTTTAAAGTTGAAGCATGTGCATGTTTTACATTTTGGCAGTCTGATCAATAACGAGTCAAGAAAAAAAAATGTTTGGTTGTCAGAAGATCTCAATGAGTAAGTGGTGCTCATCTTGTAAAAAAAATATATATTTTGCATTTTAAACCAAGTGTTTGTAAAATGGCTTTTGGCTAGCTGATCAAATAATGAATCAAGAAAAAGATTCAAATCAGTCTATTGCATATTCAATGCATACATGCCTTTAACATCCATGGAACCTTTCCATTGCATAGATGTTTTCTTTATAATGGAAAAAGGATCTTTAGGTTTTTAAAATGCTTGTTGCATTTAAAAAATATTATTTTGAGAGCTGATCAATGAATATTTCTTTTGGGGAACCCAAAATCCCAGGTAACAAATTTAGGCTACATAAACATTGAAGGAACATTGTTTGAAATGTTCCTAGAATTTTAAAATTGGTGTGATTATAACGTTATTTAAAGGTTACAAAAGTGTTGCTTAAAACGTTCTACTAACTGTATTTTCACCCTAAATGTTTATTTGTAATATTCTAAGAACATTTTCTCTCAACCTTTTTAGAACTTTCATGAAGCACAAATCTCGAGAACACTCTGAGAATGTTGTTCTAAGAATGTTTTCCTTACGAGAACGTTTAGCAAATATGAATAATGCTATAAGACCGTTCCATAAACCTCACTTTAAGAACGTTTTGTTTTAATAGCTGTCAGACTAGACTTAGAGTAAGAAAGTCCAGCGGTTCTTGTTCAAGCAGGCCTCTCTACACAAACTCTTTCCTCACAAACACTCACTCACACAGAATCTGCTTCACTCTTGCTCTGCTTGGCTACATATTGCTCCATTACGCAGGTTTTTAAACACCTCTTGTACTTCTATTAGAGAAAAAAGAAGCCGAAGAAGAAGAAGTTCTGCACTATTTATCCCGTCAGACTATCAATCACTGTCGCTCTCGCTGCCCCGTCTTGGGCGCAAAGACAGCGCTCCGCGGCCAGCCATTTGTCAAAGCGGCCCCGGAGGCTACGCATGGCTGTGTCCGCGGAGGACGGCCTGTCGTCGGGCCGATGTGGATGAACGAAAGCGCTATGCAAATTAGCGGCTAATCTGTGGCGGAACACAGGCGCGCCAGGCTCGCAGGTTCCATTACTCCTCTTTAGCTCGGTTGATTATGATTAAACTGATGCTTGCCGATCGGTTTTAACCCTTTTGCCCGCCAAAAAAGCAGCTCGGTGCGGATGCTTCGCTTGTGGAACATGAACTGTCTGTTTATATAAATAAACACGCTAAGTTTGAGTCTCGATGGTTCCCCACAGAATCAGCAGTTTAGAGTGGAACTTCCCTCTTCGATATGGTAATGAAATAACCTTATTAAAATGAGGGAAAAGGGTGAAATGAAGGCTCGGGTTTTGTGTTGGCTCACTTCACTACACCTGACAGAGCTAAAGATGACATTTAAATGTCTCTTTCTATAAGTCTGAGCTCAGAATCTAATGTTTGAAGTTTATTTTATTCAAGAGACATTAAGAATATACGTGTCTTCAGCAGGAAGATGCTGTGGATAAAAAAAGAGATGGAAGCAGCAATGTTTTGATTGATGGCTTCCATCATTCTGCATCCCTTCTTCTCCACATCGGCAAAAACGAGTGTTTGTGTTTGTCAGGTAAAGATAAGGTCTGGTAGACACAAACTAAGACCTTTATGAGAACATGCTCGAAGCGAGAACAGCCCTAGTCCTGTTGGGTTATTTCATAGTACATTTTTATTTTGTAGGGCAATCGTTTAGTTTGCACTTCTGGTACTTTTTCCAACCTCATAATCCAGTCCGGGGTCCATTGTCCCTACAATTATTATTCTTGGTTTCTTTTATTCATGAACAATGGCATCTTTATGTGGATACCACAGTCGGCACAGTTTGCTCCATTATTTTCCAGATGCAACCATTGTTTACGCTATTATATGGGACGGAAAACAGGGAACAAGGGAATGGGAGATGTGAAAGAAAGGGAGGATTCCATTCAGTAGAATAAAACAAAGAAAAATAACTGTCATGCTTTTTCCTCCTCCTTTAAAACAGCTCTATCTGCACCTGTAGCCCATCTGTCCATTGCTTTCCCTCTATGGACTACAATATGACATAACTTCATTCTCTCAATAGATTGACAGTAATTTCATTTTCCATTTGTTGTGGTTCATGGCAGTAATGATGACTGACGGGTGCTACTGCCACCTGGTGGAAAACAGATACAACTGTTCATGAATCCCGCCACGAGGAGGCGCACTAACACAGAGCACGCTTTCAATGACACAAGGGAAAGAAAAACAATGTAATGCATTTAAATGGTGTCAAAATCATTTAATGAAAAACAACCTTTTATGTTATTTTAAACTGAGATTAATCAAATTCATGAATTTTAACTGAGCTAGCAAAATATATTGCATTTCAATTCTAATATGAGGAAAAAATTACAATAAAAATAAATTATATTACATCTGTTTGTAGAGCACTTAATTTATCAGTTTGAATTATTTTTCATAGACTTCATAGAGGTGTATTTGCAGGAAAAATATAGGCTATATATTTATAACCAATATGTAAAATGCAATCTATAGATATTTGCATTTATTTCTGTATATTTGCATTGCAAAAACGAAAAACATAAATTAAAAAATAAATATATCAGTAAATATATAAACATATAAATTTAAATTATATCAAAATCATTTAATGAAAAACTACTTTGTATGCTATTTATAATTAAATCAATCAAAAAAAATGTTTTGACTGAGGTAGTAAAATATGTTGTATTCTAATTTGAGAAAGAAGTAGATTTCTAAATGTAATAAAAATAAATTCATATAACATCTGTTTGTAATTTATAGAGCACCCAATTTAACAGTTTGTATATCCCATGGTTTTTCATAGACAACATTTGTGTACTTGCAGAAAAAAATATGTATTTATATGTAAAATGCAGTCTGTAGATATTGCATTTAAGTATGGCATTTCAAAAATTTTATATATATATATATATTATTTCATATGGTGGAAGAACACATTTCCCAAAATTCTTTAATTTATTTCTAAGTCATGAAGCAGGTTTACAAGACAGAAATCTTAAACAGAATGCCTGAAGTTATTTTGCCTATTGTGTTGCGTTGGGGGTAATTTTTCTGTTCTAAATCTTTCAATTGCAATTCAATAAATTCATCTTCCTGTCAGTCCATCCCAACATCCCATAGCCATTCAAATTCAAATTCTAACTCATCAATTTAAAGGGAGACAATTCTGAATTGGTATGAACTGCTGAATGTTCAAATCAAAAGTCAGATATCAGAAATAGGCCAAATACTTTACATGCCCAAACTGTTCCTTTAAAATGAAAATGACTCTTGTCGGGCCAAATGAAGTTTCCCATCAGAAGCTATAAGATAATGATTAATGGACTGTGTGTTCTGCAGACTGTGAAGCAGCAGATCTTGGCCGCCATGAGCAAACTACCAACGCCAGAGTCCAGCTGGTGCTGAACAGCCCCCCAGCTGCACGCTTTTCGAGTGGGCCATGAAATGTGACTTGTTCTTATTTAATCCCTGTGTGTATGAAGGCCGCATACGCTGTCCTACTGCCAACGCACCACGTGAACCAAGCAGTCCCTAGACAGAGGGCAAGTCCTCCTCAACACACCCAGCTAGGGCAAGGGTCAGCCATTAGTATCCCTCAACCAGCCTAATCGCTCCAGTGGGCATCCTGGCACCCGCCGCTTCTCTGGCCATGCTTCCTGTTCAACTGCTGCCAGAGCCTGCACTGCTGAGTGTTACTACTCCAATAAACAGGACAGAGAGCACGCCCTCTACTGGTAGGATGTGGAGCTGTTTTCTTTCTTTCTTTCTTTCTTTCTTTCTTTCTTTCTTTCTTTCTTTCTTCTTTCTTTCTTTCGTCTCTCAATGTAATTAAATAAAAAAAATGAAATTATTTAGTTTAAATGTGTACATTTTTATATTGTGTTATTATATATTTAAATAATATATAATGAATATTGTAATTATATATTTCATTCATACATTCATTCATTCCATTTTATTTAAAATGTTAAAAGGCAAGTTTTTTGAGATGTACATCTAAGTTCAGTAGTATTTATTTAAATAAATACTAAATTAAATAAATACTAAATGCTAAAATGCTCAAATAAACAAGAAAATAATCTAAAAAGACAATGATGATGATGATAATTCAACGGGGGAAGAACCAGCAACAAAACAGCTTCGGTACAACAAATTCAATTACTGACAATAATGAAATGACAGCACATATTTGTATGTGAACCTTATATGCAGAAAGGACATGTTTAATTATTTTTAGAAAAAGAATTTGATGCTTTCTAGAATGTGCAAAATATAATTGCATCTGTATATATGTTTATATAGGCCTATTAATATTGTCTCCAAGATTGTGGAATCGTTTGCCATTGATGATTAAATCTGCTGAATCTGTTGATGTTTTTAGAAGCACACACTTAAGGCTTTTCATCTGTTTGAAAAAGTTCATAATTATATATCTATATACTGTATATACAGTACATACAGATCCATCTCAAAAAATTAGAATATCGTGATTTTTGTTTTTACATTTATTTCAAAAAGTGAAACTTTCATATAGGCCTATTCATTACATGTAAAGTAAAACATTTCAAAAGTTTTTTTTTTTTTTAATTTTGATGATTAGCGCTAAATAGGTTAATAAATTGGTTATTTAATCAGAATCAGAATGAGCTTTATTGCCAGGTATGTTTACACATAAGAGGAATTTGTTTTCATGACAGAAGCTACCGCAGCGCAACAGAATGACAGTGACAGAACAAAAAAACACAGATAATAAAAAGAAAGAATAGGTTATTAAATAAAGATAAATAGGTTATTTTCATTGCCATTAAACTGACATAACTGAACATAAATATAGAAGCCTGAGAAAAATGCTCATTTTAGAAGAAAGACGGCACTCAGAGGCGTTTGCATCTGAACTCTTCATATATAGTTTTCAGACAGCACTTGAGACATTTTTAAAGTGCTTTACTTGAGTGATTTAACATACCACACCAGTCAAAAATGTGGACATGGCTGTTTCACATCACTTTAAAGTAACAAATATTAGTTGTGCATATGAATTTCTTTACAAAAAACAAAAACAAAAATATTGGAATGAACAGAGAAGAAAAAGCAGCCAACAAGTGTCCTGCATCTATTACCTGAGAGAAGAAAATAAAATATAAGATAGTTATATTTTGAACATTTGACTGGTATTTTGTAGTATAAACATTAAATATATTAAATGCTATATTTAACATACATGATAGTAAAAAGAAAGAAAAAAATCGCACACAGTGTGAATCACCTACCTGATACAATCAGTTATTAAAACAGTCCCTGCCGATTACATCACTTTTATAGCATCTTAACCAAAATCAAAAGCTGATCCAGTCATTAATCCTCTACACGCAAGTCTATATAGCTATTGTTCTGTGATGCTTATGTCACATTGCTCTGTTTATTCAGGCAGCAGAGGGAGGAGGGGCCTGAAGTGTGTGTGTGTGTGTGTGTGTGTGTGTGTGTGTGTGTGTGTGTGTGTGTGTGTGTGTGTGTGTGTGTGTGTGTTTGTGTGTGTGTGTGTGTGTGGCTCAGGAGGGAGGAGACACACACCTGTGAATCTACACCTGCGCTGCCAGAGAGAACGAGAAGGACAGCCAAGCCGGAGAAGAGACAGAAGAGAAGAGATAGACAGAAACGCATTGAAATCCAAAGAAAAAAAGAGGGTCGTATAGGGCAATGACCTCACCTGCTGGACTCAACTGGACAGAGAACTGAACCTAAAGATAGTGACCCCTCTAACGCAGATAACAACCACCTCAACGGACGTACATTCACCTGCACAGGTGAGAGAGGCTTATTACTGGAATTCAATGGCCGGGGAAACTCTTTAAACTCTTTGGAACATCATCCAGTTACAATTAGTTTCACATTAATTAGCTGACTGATAAAATTACTGTGTAAAATGCAGCTCAAACGGGAATTAATATTGAGTTCTAGAGAAAGAAATGAATTGATCGTATGGAAAGTTATAGCAATTCTAGAGAAAAAAGCTTACTGATAGCTGTGAATTTTAATAACCTTTGGACAGAGACACATTTAATTACACATTCATAGCAAACGGTGAACCTTTATCACTGACTAATCGTGCACAATGAGGATGCACAATGTGTGTGTGTGTGTGTGTGTGTGTGTGTGTGGATTATTGCAATCAAGTGAACACTTTGAAATGCAAAACATTTCTTTCAGTTGTGTCAACAGTACAAGTTCATCAGGCATCATGAACATCTTTTGAATTTACTTATCCTGTCAAATTTATTTATAAAGCACTTTAAAACAACCTTAGTTTACCAAAGTACATCACTCATGGCATTGAGAAGGAATCTAGTCAAGAAAGTCCTGAGATGATGATCCCAATCTTATAAATAAGAGATAACTGCTATAAATGATTCTCTCAGTCCAAAATGAGTGGTATATTCATAGTAGAATATTAGTAGTCTATTTCAAGTGAACAAATATGAGAAGAAACAAGTGTCATTATGAAATTTAACGTGAAAGTTATGGAGTCTATTTGTATTCACAAACAAAGTTCCCTTCTCCCATTAATAAAAACTTTCAGTTTTGTTTCTACTAGACAAATAATCTCACGTGTATCTCCTCTACAGTTTCGGAAGAGAGCTCAGAAATGTCTCAAACTCAGCTCAGATGTGCTAAATCTAAAGTCTGTAATCAAAAGTCACAGAATTCAATATGAATTTAAAAAAAATCCAGTTCTCTCAAATGCAAATGATTTGTGCTGTACTTTATACAGTAGCTGTATACTCTTACTATCTCAGAGGGCAATTGATGTTGAAAAGACGTCAGTTTGATGTTAAAAAACAGGTTAAATATGCAAATCAAACTGATGTCAAAGACTTGACATGACACTGACTTGATGTAAATTGAATGTCAAACATATTGGCCTACAACTGTCTTGACTAATATTTGACGTCAAGGTGCCCACTAGGACAGATAAGCAACTGTCATTCATGTGTATATTTTTTATTTCTGAATGAAGTTTTGAGAAACATAGATATTTAAGATCTCCAAATGGTGTCCTAAACTTTAAAAGAGCAACTTCCGAGCAGTAAAATGTTCCTCTGGGGAAACTTGGGACCAATTTCTTTGTCATCCTTTTTTCCTGCCTTTATTTTAATGTTATCCCAATTTTTGAAATAGGTGTTAAACAGTGTAAAACAACATGAAATTAAACCAGAACTAGGCACCAATGCACGTTTTGGGCCTGTAAGATGGGTCAAACACAAGAACATTTCCCTGCAGTTCTTCTGTTCACCACAATTTCCTGTCGTTTGCACTCGTATCACAACTGAGTAAAAGTGTGACTGTTCTCCGAGGACCTCCAGTTAACACCTGATGTTTTTTCCAACCACCGACAAAATAATTAATTAATCAAGATGTCTACAGAGATTTCTACCTCTCGTGGGAGCTTCTGTTGAAACTAAATGTACTTTGTGTCGTTATTATTGTGATGCCTGTAATAAATTGAAGCGTTTTTGCAAGAAATGAACTCTGCCTGTAATTCACGTGACAAGACAAATCAGAAGTTTGTTTTTCCGAAGCCATTGTTTTCTCTAGATTATCATGATCTGTCATTCTTATCAAATCTTTGAATAATCACAGTTTCTGATGGCCATCGACATGTTCCCGGAAAGCACTGGCCTTTCCTTCTGAACAATGATTTCCTTGACCCTTATCGTTATTTTTATCTTTGTATGAAAACCACATGCATAACAGCATGAAGAGCCGTAAGACCATGTGCTTTGCGTAAAAGTTCCTCTTGCTTGCAAAGAGAAACCTTCCTTATCTGAATCCTGGTAAAACCATGATATTTCCCATTGTAAAGCTGGCCTAAAAGTAGTGCATTGGGGTGCATTAATATTACAGACCATTTCAAAATCGATGTTTGTATTATAAATCATGATTTAAACTACAGTCGCAAGCAATAAATTCAAGATTGTATGTGGTTTAGTAGGTGTTGACATCACTTTTTTAACAATGAAACCAAATACTTTTACAGTATGCACTTGTAGCTTTTCAAAATATAAAAGTACATTGTAAAAACTTTTTTTTTTCAAAGTTTTCAGTTATTCTACTTCAAAACTAATTATTTGTGAAATTTATTAGCAATTTCGGACTAAAAATTGTTCAAAGCAAATCCTACACCATTTTTTTTTCAGTGTAATGAAATATGCTTTATTGTTAAAACCATCTGGATTAAAGGCCCTCCTTGTGTAAGGGTAAAGCGGTGAAAAAACAAGGCTGTAAGGTTGAAAGGGAGCTGACTGGCACCACCTGATCTCTGTTTGCTCTCGTGAACATAAAAGCAGGAGCAAGAGTCAAAGCCCTGAGAGAGAGAACAGAAATTAGCATACTGTATGAAAATGACCACTCTGTTTCTAAGCAACAGAGCCAAGCCTTTCCCGTGAATGGATATTATCACGCTACAGCTGTTTTGTGTGAATCTGAGTGTGGGAGTTTATTTTCACATTTCACAGCAGGCTGATTCAGTTCGAGATATGATAATGGACAGTGAAGCAATAAAAGTTTTCCAGGATATCAGAAAGTACCCCAGAGTATTTGTTTTATTGCTGCCAGTGTGTGTGTGTGAGTGAGCAGCAAACCTCAAAATATGATACAGAGCTTCATTTGGACATTTCCGCCATGTGTGCTGTATGTCGAAGGCGTGCTTGCTTTTATTGTAATGGTTTACTTCAAAGCAGTCGTTCTAGCTTGTGTATAAACGCTCTCTGGACTGTGAACTCTCAAAGCAGCAACACTCCAAACATTCGGCCTAAAATGAAACCCGCTGCAACATTCAGACCTGAGAAGTGAAGTCCAAGAGGTCAGATGTTATAATGAATATGTTCAGTTTGTGGCCTGCATGGAGACTGTGATCAAAGAAAGATTTACAAATTTACAGCTTACATTAAATATTTTGGCTAATGTGAAAGCCCTTTCAGCTCAATGTGAAGTTTTGCCACTTTATTAGGTCAGTTTAACTAAATTATAAATTAAATAGGGACATTTTTATACAGTTTTATGTACATTATATGTACATTATCATTCAAAAGTTTGGAGTCGGAAGGATTTCTTTCTCTTTTTAAAATAAATGTATGTTTTTATTCATCAAGGACACATTAAATTGATTAAAACTGACAGTAAAGGCTTTTAAATTGTTACAAAGGATTTATATTTGAACTAAATTCTGTTATTTTAAACTTTATATTCATTAAAGAATCTTGGAAAATTGGATCAGCGTTTCCACAAAAATATTAATCAGCACAGCTGTTTTTAACTTAATTATAATAATTATATTAAATGTTTCTTGAGCAGCAAATGTTTCTGAAGCATCATGTGACACTGAAGACTGCATGATGCTGAAAATTCAGCTTTGCATAAAATGTATTAATATTTCACAATATTAGTGTTTTTACTGTTTTTTGAGTGTGCATAAATACATTTACTGCCCCAAACTTTTGAACCACGTGTGTATCATCAATATTATTAACTCATATACCATCGTTTAACATTAGTATGGTCTACATTTAGCATTTCCATCCTCCTAGCATATAGCTGCAGTACAGCGTGTGTGAAATTTGAGGCCTGTAACCGAAGCTCTACAGCTTAAAACTTTGCATACCTCCCCCATATGGTGCTTATTGAATTACACTAAAAAATTCATTAGCGGCTGCCCCTTATAATTTAAGACAGATCTTACATTAGCATTAGCTCACACCCTCAGGGCTCAGCTTACACATTATGACCATTCCTTTTACTTATGTTCCAATTGAACAAAAAGCAATATGATTATAGTTCATTTTCCTATTTAGGCCTATGGTGTTTAGTCACAAATACAACACTCTCATGTAAATATATTTCATTCTGTCTCCCTCGCAGAGCTATCAAAGTCTGTTTTCATCTAAATGGCGACCGCAGAACCTGCACCAGCCTGGTGGAAACTGACCTTCCTGCGTAAGAAGAAATCAGAGCCGACAGTGTTGTACGAAATCCCTGGAGACCACAGCAGCAATGCCGGGGAGACACCCGGGACACCCGAAGCAGCTGCGGACAGCCAGTTTAACGCCCGCTTGGAACGTATTGTGGACAAAACAGCGACAAAGGGACGCCATGTGAAAGTCTCGAATTCGGGCCGGTTTAAAGAAAAGAAGAGAATCCGCTCTACGCTAGCAGAAAACCCTGACCTGTTCCCTGAGGCAGAAACCACAACTAATGAGAATAATAAAAGTGGAAAATAGAGTCGCTGTGTAAACATAGAGTCACTGTGCGTGAAGCAGCTCAGGAGGGCCTCGGTCTATGCAGCACTCTTCCATTGATGTCCTCGGCAGTTTACAATCACCTGAGGCAAGAAAAGGACCGCTGAATTAGTGACTGATCTATACTAATGTTTAGGAACAAAGACAGGCACAACCCAAAGATCAGGTTTCTTCACAGATACGCACGGCAGGACTGCATTGTGCTCGTCTGATGAAGGGCTGACAGTTAGCAAATGTTTAGCCAAGAGAAATCCACTGAGAGAGAATCAAATCAATCATGTATCAGCACAAAATATCAGTAATGTTTTGATTATTCTAGTTTCCTGTTTTGTTTTTGTTTTGTTTTTATATGGCGAAAACTACAATTGCAGCTACAGCACTTTTGATTCAATAGGAATATTACCAGCAATAATATGCTATTATATTAAAAGATCATATAAAGATGTTTATTCCAAAATTATAATATATTGTAATTATATAAAATATTGTTGTTATTATCATTATTTTAAAAAAAAATTAGAAGTGTCTTAATGTGACATAGCTTTCAACCACCAACATATCTGTTTTAAATAAATGTGCCTGTGTAGCTTTGATCTTGGTTAATATTTTTGTACATAGTTTATAAAATTTAATCTGAACATGGTGGGGTGCTTTTCCATTTTAATTATTGTGGTTTTTATGTTGAAAGAACTGGTCGAATGTTTGCACACTGCCTAACTGTTTGCTTAGCTGGGATTTTAAACTGAATTTTGTACAAAAAATTAGGCCCACGTGTTGTTTTGAATATTCATCTCTAGAAAATAAATTAATGCATTCAGGAGCTGTCTTTTAATGTGCATCTTTTTTTGTTCAAATGCATCACTGAAATAAGATCACTGAACTTATATGTAAACAAACTATGCACATTCCTGCTTGTACAGCAGGCTGTTCAAATTCACTTTTTTTCCACCAGCAAGAGCAATGCTCTTTTCCTTTGTCTTTTTTTCCATAACAATAATTCCCAGTAGCCCCTCACTGCAGAACAAAGATCCAGGGGGCGGGGTTGGATCCACATCCAGGGGGGTGGAGATTGGTAGGTTTAGGGGTGGAGATGGGTAGGTTTAGGGGTGGGGATGGGTGGGTTTAGGGATCAGGGGGTGGAGACGGGTAGGTTTAGGTCTATGTAAGGTGGGAGGAGTTGGATCTAGATCAACTCCGCCCCCTGGATCTTGTGTTCTGCAGTGAGGACCATCTCATAATTCCCGTAAACACAACTGAGGAAAAACTAGTTGAATGTTTGTCCAGCAGAGGACGATATAGCAACACTACATACGGGGAATGTGGACAACCTTCCCTAAAATGACTCATGCTCTGCTTTCATGTTTGTTTTTTGATAGACTTTGTGCTCACGACACATTTGTTTGTCACTCTATCGACTGATAGACAAATACAATGTTGATATCTATTTGATACCAGTCGGGCTCTGATTATATTCTTTACAACACCGTGTTGAATAACAAAATCATTCGTTTTCAACATTTGTCATAATCAGAAAGACTCCTAGTCACAAAATATATCTGAATAGATATGAAAAGTTGTAATGGTTTCATAATGAATGATACAAATTTACTAAAAACGATGGGTCTATATGCAGTCTGCGCCCAGTAACACAAGACAAAGCGCTCTGGCGGAAGGATATGTCTGAGCGGCGCTGCGGCCCTATATTAACATGAGCTGGACGTCTACAGCCGCAGATCGTTTCTTGTCCCAGCTGATTTGTTTTGTTGACACCCGAGCGCTTGTGCTCTTCGCTGAAATGGCCGTGTGATCTGCAGCCTGTAGACAGCGCGCAAACTCCTCAGTGCATCAACATAGTGCACTGGTTCAGTACATTTATTCCAAAATGGCGTAAGTATACTTTTAATTGTTTTTGTCTTACGGTGTCATGTTGTTTAGAGTACAGCCGGCGAGGCTGAAGTGTACCATTAAAGTTATCAACATTATAACCATGCACGTGTGTTTTAGGCTACTTCTTACGTGCCTTACATGTATATTGGGGATTTTTTAATTTTAATAGATATAGAAAAATGTTTCGTGTTAGCGCGCCATATGTCTGCTCGACAGCGACAACATCAATCAACGGATTTGTAGTCATTTCTGTTTTAAAATGTACCATAATGTATCTATTGTCGATATGGGATTCATTTCTAATAAGCCTGGTAATGTTGTACTCAAGTTAACACGAGTTGAGACAGTTTATTTGACTCTTCTTTGTCGCCGCGTGCTTTGTATAAAATGGCGTGCGTTCCTGAAAAGGGAGCGGCGAGTCCTGAAATGGCGGTGTCTTTTTCGACTTTAATACAACAATAGCACACCGCAGTGTCTTTAACAGAAAAGTACATTTTCGTTTCATTTTAATATCTTATTAAAACCAATGAGCTTTATTTTGTGCCCCTGGTAAATTGGAGTTGAGCGTTTATAAATGGAACCTAGTCTGCTGACTGTGAGGGATAAGAAGCGTCACGTGGTAGATGCCCATATATGGGTAGGATTGAAGGGTGTGGGCGGATGATGTAATTGTGCTTCAAGAATAACTGAGGCTTTATTATTTTTCCTTGCATAAAAGCTTTCATATTTGATTGTTTACATTTATGATTTAAATTTGCATTTATTGTTATGCAAGAGATTAACTACTTTTCATCTGTTTTTGCAGGTCCCTTGCGGCAACTCTGACCTTTGCTGTACCCGACAGCACGAAATTATTCGAATTCTCAGTAGAAGACTCTCTGATTCCACTTGAAATAGACAGCCATGGCTTTGATGAGCTCACGGTTTGGCCCGGACGATATGGAGGTCCTTCTTTGGGACCCATCATCACCGATGGCTGACCCTCTGGGGTCCTTCCTAGATAAGGATGAGGAGGTTCTTCCTCTCGGAGGCTCTGAATCGCCCCTCTCATCTTTCTCTTCCTCGCCACTTCCCTCTCTCTCCCCACCCTGCACTCCTCCCTCCCTTCAGAGGGGGGAGAAGGTTGGGCTCAATCAGCTGTCCTTGTCCTGGTTCTCCTCAGATGAGCTGTGCCTAGATAATGGTGGCGCATACAGTGGTAATGGTAAGGTGTAGCAATTTGTTCAGAATGTACCTGCAGTGCTGTTGTTTCAGCATATTAATAGTTTAAGCAGTCAGTCATTTAAAATGTTTTTTTGTTTCAGAGCATTCATTCAGTGAAATGGATTGGATGACCGAGCGAATTGATCTGAGTGAGTTCTATCTGAGTGAGTCTTTGATTGACTCCTGTGATTCTGAGGATCCACCCAGTTCTCCTGAGGAACTCATTGCTTCTCTGGAGTCACAGATAGACCTGGACTCCCAGCCTGTAGCTGCTGACGATACCCCTTCACCCCCTCCCCCAGTGTGTGTCCCTGAAATCAATCAACTTTCCAACCTTTTATTCACTTTGAATACTCCAGTTTCTACTCCATTCATTTCCTCAATACCCTGTGAAGTGTCAGATCCCTCATCTGTAGTCCCTGAGCCCCAGGCTGAGCTTGAGATAAAGTCTGAACCGGCCTCCCCAGTCCCATCATCTTCCATCCTTCCACCCGAGTCCCCTACTGACACCCTTGAGCTTGGTTGCGAGGTGGACATAGCTGAAGTTCAGAGTCCAACCCCCGTTGAGATGCGGCTACCCAAAATTGTCCTGTCCCTCTCCCCAACCCGCATCGTTCTTGTACTTGCTCCTAAAGAGGAGGCTAATGTGATAGCCACCCATCCAGGTGAGGTGGTTGTGGATAATTCCCCAAGTCCAGCCTCCCCCGTCCCACAAACCCCAGCCTCTCCCCAGTCTCGATCTTGCAGGGTGAAGCCATACCCTACACCTGATTCTAAGCCCACCCAAAATCAGCAATCAGAGTCGCCTTCCCTCACAGGAAGAGTGAAGTCAGCCAGTGGCTCAAAGGTTGTGGTCGAGAAGAAGCTGAAGAAAATGGAGCAGAACAAGACTGCGGCAACCCGTTACCGACAGAAGAAGCGTTCAGAGCAGGAAGCCACCCAGTCAGAGTGTGCAGTTCTGGAGGCGAGGAACCAAGAGCTGGCAGAAAAAGCAGAATTGCTCACTAAAGAGATTCAGTATCTTAAAGAGCTAATGGATGAAGTCAAGAGGGCAAGAGAGAGCAGAAATATGAAGTCGTAGAAAGAAATGGACACAGAGGCTTGAAGCTGAGAGAAATGGACTGTTTCAGCATAGCCTGAAGTGCAGAATATAGGGATGTTGGTCCTAAAAGAAAGTATTTCTTGAAGGGTTGAATAAATGACTGTTTTGATTCTTCCCCATTGACTTAGTAGAAACGGCTTCCTTTTTAGCATGTCCGCTATCAGTAAAGCCTGATGTACTGTGTATTGTTTTTATCTTGTGTATCTCAATGTATGCACAGTATATATATATATATATATATATAGCCGTGTATTGTTGATTGTCTTGACATTTCCTAATTGAAATTGTGCTGTATAAATGCTCTATTTAAATTTTCCTTCTCTCTTTATTCATAGAAATGGTATGGTGTGCACTTATTAGATTATATATTGATCTTCTATGGGCCTTTCACCGCTTATCAACTAACTTGAATGTTATTTGTGTAATAAACATTTAAAAAGATACTTGTGCGTTTCATGTGTCCTTTTGAGATGAAACCGGCTTTTGTTAGTCAAAATAGTTTTAGACAACTATTCATTACTTCTATAGGTAGCTCATAAGATATGGATTTTTGAGGATTTAGAATAAAGCTTAAAAATGATTCAATGTATTTAGTAAATGTTTAGTCCAAGGCAATTTCCACTAGTAATGTAAATAAGTTTTATTTAAACGTGTCTATTGCTGGCAGAAAAAAGATGTGGGGTTTTGGTTTTAATTCTTTTCATTTCAATGGTTTTGCACAAATTGAGAAATTTCAAACTTAAAGATGTATTTGACATAAAAGCACCATTCACTATGGCAATTTCACTATAAAATTCTTTATTAATATGAAAATATGAAGTGAAAAGCATACACGAGCTAAACTTTTAAGTTTTCTGAGTGTCTTAAGTTAAACCAGTTGAATGTCACTTTTTAGGCTGAAATGTTTGCCCAAGCACTTGGGAATTGCCAAAAATGTGCAGACATAATTATGCAATAGCAACAGCCATGCCCTGAATGCTTAACTATGTGTTTAGGTAGAATACAATGCTGACATCACAGTCATAAGTATGATATAATATCCTAATTAGTTACCAATCATCAAATTCACAACAAAAAGAAACCCTGAATATTCTTAAGGTGCTCAATTGCACATTCAGTCTGAACAGTTGCATACTCGAGAATCCAGCTCTATTTCAGGTGCACGTACTAGACTTTATGATAATGCAGTACATTCAAACTACATTTAAATAGTAAGCAACTACAATGACCAAATTCATAAAATGCAGTTTTACTAAATATTATTTGACACTGTTTCAATGTGCATGAAAAGCTAGCAGGTTCTATAAATACTGTACAATATTGGGCTTAAGAGTCCTGCCATACCACGTGGAAATGGATGGAATCATTTTGGCCATTTCGTCTGTTTGGTGCCACCATGCGTTTTACATTTACTAGACAATACTCATTGAAACCAGTGCATGCATTTGGCAAGAGTTACAATATTTGAGTACTGAGAATTACTGTTATTTGTGCTCTCAGTTAATACTTTTATTTGTAGCTCACATGATTAGAAGGAAACAAGTTCAACAAAAATATTGTGTCACTAAGTGCTACGTGCTTCTAGCAAAGGTGAATGTCCAGTGACGAATTCATAAGGAGCCAGACATCTAGTTTGTACTTCTGTATGTACAGTATGCTGAATGTCAACATAAGTAGAACATAATGACCATGAAGTTAAAAAGTAGTGGAATGTCCAGTTCAATTCAGTTTGCATTCTGTCAACTCAATATATGACATACAGTATATAAACAGTGTGAATGGCTTTATGGGTAATAAACGATTGGATTAATACTTGTTTTGGGATCCAAAAGGTCAATAACTTGTACATTCCCATTTGCACTTTATATCGCCTTCACTGCATAATGCATCTTCCACTCGTTTCCTCCTCGTCTAATTCTTGGTTCACTGTAGAACAAGGATGCAATGATTAGGTTTAAATATACAGATGCATCTCAATAAATTAGAATGTCGTGGAAAAGTTCATTTATTTCAGTAATTCAACTTAAATTGTGAAACTTGTGTATTAAATAAATTCAGTGCACACAGACTGAAGTAGTTTAAGTCTTTGGTTCTTTTAATTGTGATGATTTAGGCTCACATTTAACAAAAACCCACCAATTCACTATCTCAACAAATTAGAATACTTCATAAGACCAATACAACATTTTTTTAGTGAATTGTTGGCCTTCTGGAAAGTATGTTCATTTACTGTATATGTACTCAATACTTGGTAGGGGCTCCTTTTGCTTTAATTACTGCCTCAATTCGGCGTGGCATGGAGGCGATCAGTTTGTGGCACTGCTGAGGTGGTATGGAAGCCCAGGTTTCTTTGACAGTGGCCTTCAGCTCATCTGCATTTTTTGGTCTCTTGTTTCTCATTTTCCTCTTGACAATACCCCATAGAGGTCTGGTAAGTTTGCTGGCCAGTCAAGCACACCAACACCATGGTCATTTAACCAACTTTTGGTGCTTTTGGCAGTGTGGGCAGGTGCCAAATCCTGCTGGAAAATGAAATCAGCATCTTTAAAAAGCTGGTCAGCAGAAGGAAGCATGAAGTGCTCCAAAATTTCTTGGTAAACGGGTGCAGTGATGTTGGTTTTCAAAAAACACAATGGACCAACACCAGCAGATGACATTGCACCCCAAATCATCACAGAGTGTGGAAACTTAACACTGGACTTCATGCAACTTGGGCTATGAGCTTCTCCACCCTTCCTCCAGACGCTAGGACCTTGGTTTCCAAATGAAATACAAAACTTGCTCTCATCTGAAAAGAGGACTTTGGACCACTGGGCAACAGTCCAGTTCTTGTTCTCCTTAGCCCAGGTAAGACGCCTCTGACGTGGTCTGTGGTTCAGGAGTGGCTTAACAAGAGGAATACGACAACTGTAGCCAAATTCCTTGACGCGTCTGTGTGTGGTGGTGGCTTTTGATGCCTTGACCCCAGCCTCAGTCCATTCCTTGTGAAGTTCACCCAAATTCTTGAATCGATTTTGCTTGACAATCCTCATAAGGCTGCGGTTCTCTCGGTTGGTTGTGCATCTTTTTCTTCCACACTTTTTCCTTCCACTCAACTTTCTGTTAACATGCTTGGATACAGCACTCTGTGAACAGCCAGCTTCTTTGGCAATGAATGTTTGTGGCTTACCCTCCTTGTGAAGGGTGTCAATGATTGTCTTCTGGACAACTGTCAGATCAGCAGTCTTCCCCATGATTGTGTAGCCTAGTGAACCAAACTGAGAGACCATTTTGAAGGCTCAGGAAACTTTTGCAGGTGTTTTGAGTTGATTAGCTGATTGGCATGTCACCAAATTTTAATTTGTTGAGATAGTGAATTGGTGGGTTTTTGTTAAATGTGAGCCTAAATCATCACAATTAAAAGAACCATAGACTTAAACTACTTCAGTCTGTGTGCATTGAATTTATTTAATACACGAATTTCACAATTTGAGTTGAATTACTGAAATAAATGAACTTTTCCACAACATTATAATTTATTGAGATGCACCTGTACATGAAAGCCATTACTATAAAGGTGTGGAATCTAAAACACTTACATTTGACTGGTAAGAAAGGTTTCGGTCCATTCTCTGCTACCATCTCCTCTATTTTCCGCAAGAGTTCAGTAACCTGTGACTTGTCCTGGTTGGCTTTGGCACAGTCCAGCACATGGTAACAGTTCCAGCAATGTTGCATCAGTTTCAGCAGCTCGCCTCCATCCCGCTGGATGTGATCCTCAATTGATGTGCCATACAGTAAGTCGCCACATGAAAACAGCACCAGCGTGTGCTGACACGCCTCCTCGCCAAACATTTCCAAGTGGCTTTTAAGGGCCCGTCTCTTTTTGGGAGTGAGGGTGGAGACCACAGGGATGACCAATAAGAGCGCATGTGGCCCAGGATGGAGAAGCCCTGCCCCCAGTTTGATTTCTCTTCGTATGTTGCTTGGTGTGCGCTGGACAGAGAACCAATCCCAGCCTGGTGTGTCGACAACCGTGAGGTGCCGACCAGCTACCAGTGCTTGACGGCGGACAGACACCTCAGTGGGGTGTCCTGATTCAAACACACGACAGCCCAGTAGAAGATTACCTGCAGAGCTCTTACCTGCTCCACGCCAGCCTACTAACAGCACTCGTAACTCTGTTAAAAAAAGAAAAGGAGGGAAATTGAAAATAAGAATCTTCACATGATCTTAATGCATTTACATAGTCTACCCTGTTGAAAAAAACAGCATATGCCAGTTAGGTAGGTTTTGAAGCAAGGATGCTGGTCATGTGCTGGTCCTAAGCAACTAGCTCCTGCTCAGGACCAGCACATGACCAGCTTAAACCAGCTAAGGACCAGCTCAAACCAGCATACATGCTTCAAAACCTACCTAACCAGCATATGCTGTTTTTTTCAACAGGATTAAGGCCCATTCACACCAAGATAACTATAAAGTAGTGATGTTTGGTTCTTGAACGAATCGTTCTTTTGAGTCGGTTATCAGGAAGTAACCGGTCTAGCTGGTTCAAAAATCGAACTGAATGGAACTTTAGTTCTGGTTTGATGACACAGGACGCACAGCCAAAGTAGCACGTCCAACTCAAAAAGAACCAAATGAGCCGGTTCAACCAACTGTCGAAGTTTGAGAGTCCACACCACAGCTATAACGATAAAGGCACAGAGAAACGATATCGTTGGAATCACTTTCAGAACGATCTTTTTCAGCTGATGAACGGTACAAACATTGACACCCAATCAGAATCCATCCTGCTGTAACAAGCTCCAGAATTTAAAGCAGCAGACGAGTGTGCACTTAGAATAAACAGACGATATCGTCCACTAGTGTGGACGCTATATCATTATAGTTATCTTTATAGTTATCGTTCCTGGTGTGAACGGGGCTTAAGGCAGGGATACTCAAATCTGGCTCATGAGATGCACTTTCCTGCAGAGTTTAGCTTTAACCCTAATCAAACACACCTGAGCATGCTAATCAATGTCTTCAGGATCATTAGAAAATCACAGGTAGGTGAGTTTGATCAGGGTTGGAGCTAAACCAGGGGTGGGGAACGTTGACCCTGGAGGGCCGGTGTCCCTGCAGAGTTTAGCTCCAACCCTAATCAAACACACCTGAACCAGCTAATCAAAGTCTGCAGGATGCAGTTAGTTTTTTTTTTTCAGGGTTGGAGCTAAACTCTGCAGGAGAGTGGCCCTCCAGGATCAATGTACCCCACTCCTGAGCTAAACTCTGTAGCTCATTGGCCCTCCAGGGCAAGATTCGAGGAACCCTGGTCTAAATCCCGAGACACACTGCACAAGTTTTACGAAAGATTGGTATTGTGAAACAATCGTGGTGATTTCTATGATCGTGGCTCCTAATCGGTGGTCCTGTGTCATATGAGACAGGTTCAAAGTTGTCATGGTATTGTGACCAAAGATAGCCTACGATATTTTTCTGACAGTGTCAGAAATTCAGCATGATCATCGCACAGTGTGTTTGCTGCCACGACCCACGTTTACGGACCAGCCAATAAAAATGCAACATGAAATCAATGCGACGTGGTGCAAAAACATAAAACTGCTTACCTCAAGCTCTTATCCCTTCCTCTTTTGCCACTTCCACTTTTTTTCAGCCCACATTAAAAACTCGAACTGCCAAAGTATGATTCATAATGCTCTTTTTGTTTACCACAAGCACATGCTGATGATGTTTAATTATTCTATAGTAACGTGCGACGTAGTGTACGAGTCAGTAGGTATCATCATTGTACAGTCTACAGTACATGCATGTTGTAGTTTATTAGATCCATGTTGCACAGTATGGTTTGCAGTGATCTTAAAGAGTTGTTAAAATTGTGCAGTGTGTAGAAGGCTTAAGGGGACATTCTGCAATGCTACCACCAAACCAAAGGAAAAAAGAGAATGAAATAGACAGGAACTCACCTCTTGGTGGAGATCTAAACATTGCTGCTGTTCTCTCCACTTCTGTACCTCTATCCTCTTCTCTTTCATTGTCAGTCTCTTCATCCCCAAATACAAGGCTTGGCCGCACCATTTTAAAGAACCAGCCTTGATTCTCCTGCACCATCTCCTCCACTTTCTGCAAAAGCTCTGCAACCTGAGCACTTTTGTCTGAGCAGGTGTTATCCAAGGCATGGTACCTACAACCACACCTCTCCACCAGCCTCTGCAGCGCTGCCCCGCCATCCACAATACATTCCTCCACACCCATGTCCTGTGGCAACTGGTCTGCACAGGTGAACAAAACCATTGTGTGCCTCCATATCCCCACTCCCAATGCCCTAACTCTGGCCCAGAGGCCTTGCCAGTGGTGTTCAGTGAATGGGACTCCAATGGGAACCACCAGCAGCAGGGCATGAGGACCAGGAGAACATCGATCAATGATGGACTGCTGATTCTCTGTTGAGTCCGTCTCGTCAGTTGTGTCTTCGGTTTCCAGCTTCCATCCAGGGGTATCAACAATCAGTAGTCGCCAGGTGAGTATGTCTACCCAGTGTTGTTGGTCTGTTTGGGAGTCGTCGGGAGGGTTTTTCTCCTGGCTCAATATGGTATTCAGTGTTGAGGTCTTACCGGAGCCCTGGAAACCCAACAACAGGAGGCGCCGGATGGATAGAGAAGAGCCCTCTGCTTTTGAGAAATAGAGATGAAAGAGAAAATGATATAGCGAGTGATTGAAACTATTTGCAGTTCAGTCCATGCGGAGTACATCCACAACACCCTGAGCATCCCTGGAGCATTTACAACTAACTACATCCTGGTAGGGCTGTGCAATTAATCGCATGCGATTATCTCGTCAGTAAAGCCTGTTCCGTAATTGGCATTAAATCGCTATCACCTGCTCTCAGATGGAGCTGCATTTAATACACAGAGCCGTAGTTCACTGACAAGCTAGGCAATATCGCGTTCAAAATCGAATGCGATTCATCTGCGATTTTGAACGCGATATTGCATAGCTTGTCAGTGAACTACGGCTCTGTGTAGTAAATGCCGCTCCATATGAGAGCAGGTGATGGCGATTTAATGCCAATTACGGAACCGGCTTTACTGACGAGATGTGCGTGACAATCGCATGCGATTAATTGCACAGCCCTACATCCTAGTGATGGGCACTTTCGAAGCACTGCTTCATGAAGCTCCGAAACTTTTGTGAATCAGTTGTTTCGAGCGCGTATCAAACTGCCAAAGTCACGTGATTTCAGTAAACGAGGCTTCATTATGTCATAACTGTTTCGAAACGTTTTGAAATGTCAATGCTTTGCCGCTGGGGGCGAACTCTGTGAACCCATGAATCATGGGAGTTCATTGAGATGCCCCAAGCGGCGAAACATTGAACCAGCGTCTATGGTTTTTGCCTGATCAGTTTCATCAGTTTTAGACATTTTTTAACGAGACGTGTGTAATTAAAAGGATGAGAAGTAGTTAATGGTCTCTCACTGGCCTCTATATACAAGCTGCCCATAAAACAAACAAAGCAAGCCCTGCAAATTAATATAAAATATTTTAAAAACCACATATTATACAGACACTTCATTTTTAATGGTATTTTATATATTTTTTATTGCATTCAATGTATTAAAACATTTGCAATGGGTTTTTAAAAGCTGTTTATGCATGATTTAGCCTGAGTTTTTGTTGCATTTACACACTTTTGACCAGCAGGCGTCACTAGCATGTGGCGTTTCGAGCGCTTCGAATTTTGCGAAGCAATTGGTTCAATTGATTCGAAGCTTCAAAAAGATTTGTTTCTCCCATCACTACTACATCCTGGTAACCTGCTGATCAGGTTGATATACTACAGTGATGATTCCATATAAACTGAAAACTGGTACATGTAGTCTTGAACTACAGTCCTATGATTGTAAAATAACATTTATATCTGATGGGTAAGAAAGGTTCCTGTTCATTCTCTGCTATACCATATCCTCTATTTTCTGCAAGAGTTCAGACATTTATGCCCTGTCTCCGTTAGCTTTGGTACAGTCCAGCAGATGGTATGAGTTCCAGCAATGCTGCATTACACCTAACAAGCTGATTCTAATGCTGATCCAGGAACAGAATGAATGACATTTGTGTGGGCTTCTGCTTTTGTATGATGGTAAACTGATCTAGATACAGCTAAGACTTTCTAGTGTGCATTAGAAAGCCCCTGAGACACAGGAAGTGCATGTAATGCAGAAGGGAAGTGAGTCAGCTGTGTGTGTAGGTGGGATTTGAAAGTGAACGACTGTCTGGCATTTTAGTGAGATGAATTGAAGTTAAAGTTTAGTATCACTTACCAGCATTTAAATCAGAAGAGACTGTAGCCATCTTGTGTCTAGTTGGTGCGCTCTCCTTGTCTCGCTCTCTTTCTCTCCCTTTCGCTTTCTCTCTTGCTGTGTAGTCTCAGCAGCCAGTTGCCTGTGCTCAAAACATGTCTTTCTCCCCTCTCATCTCCCCTCCTTCTCTCTTTCCCTATCTCTTCAACTGATTTTTATTATTATTATACAACACCCTTGCAACCTTTCGCTCTGCTTCCTCTTTCTTTCATGAAATGATACATTCAGGGACAAACAGCAGGAGGGAGCTGGGAGAAAGAAGCAAGTAGAGAGAAGAGGGAGGGAGGAGTGAGTGAAAAAATATGTGGCTTGTGATTGTAATCTTATGAGAGCTAGTGGGCTGAGTTTGACAAATATTATACCCAGGGCTCGAATTGAGGGGGGATGCAGGGGAATGGCATCCCCCTGGTCGAAAAAAATGACAAAAAGCATCCCCTCTGTAAAACCACCATCCCCCCTTACCCCTTTGGATTATTAATTTTGTGTATTACCTAAAACTTATCATGCACATGATAAAATTCTCTACTTATGATAATTTACGAACTAAATAACGGAGATAACGGCCAATCAGAACTTGGTAACGTTTCTGTAACAAGCTGTGCACAAGCAGAAGCAATTTAGTGCAAAATGGTTCAAGCGCAACTTTTGAAGTTCTTTAAAAAGAAGACAACAGAAGGTATGATTTTTCATTGATTAGAATTTAAAGACATTCTCCTGACATAATGTATGTGTGACTGTGAGGGACTGAGAGACGATAGGAGAGCTGATATATCCAACTTTGAGAAGAGAGAAAAAAAAACACGTCTTGAGAGTCTAAAAGCGTTCACTGCGCGATGAAGCCCATTAGAATACAGTTAGAATGCCCTTATAATTCCAGCAATTAAACAAAAAATACCCATGTATGAGTTTTTACGTTTTTATATTCATTGCACAAGCAATGTAGGCTACTTTTCTGTATATCAGCACAGCGAGCACAAATGTGCTATTAGTTTTATACAACAGTGCATAGCAACATGGTGTTTCATTCTGTGAATGAATCAGTTTTAGACCGAATCCAGTGAGCCAGTGATTCAGCGGTCAGATGGTCTCACTTGTTTCGTTTCTATTGAATCAGCCGTTTTGAACGAATCGTTTGATATGAATGATTCAGTAAGTTATTTATTAAAACAGGGACTTGCTGCGCACCTACTGGCAGTATTATTGCCATACTTATTTATCCATGACAGACCTAAATCAGCCAAGGGGACAGCACAAAAACTACACTGCGTTTAGTGCCTAGTTAAAAAAAAAAAAAAAATCCAAGATTACGAGAATAAAGATTATAGTTATAATATTTTGAGATCAGATCAGATCAGTAGATCAGAAGGAAAACATTTTATTTTAGAAGCATGCAATAGGAAATGGCAGGACTCGTGTCATGTTCAAAAAACCATAAAGAAAAGCAAAATAATTCACAATTTAAGTAGAAGAGAACAAGTTATTTTCACACATTAACGAACAGGACATTTAAATCTAAATCATACTTTACACATTATAGGGAAGCATAACACAGGTTTATGTAATGTTTAATAGAGGAGACTGTAGAACATGTTTTGAAGAAATGTAAGGCATATGAAAAGAAAGGAGGATTCTTAAGGAAGAATTACAAGCAGTAGGGTGCCAGGAATTCACTATGTTTATTAAATGATGGTCCAAATTCAGGAAAACAAATAAATGCAGCAATGCACCTTTAAAGTTGGTTCGCAACCCGCCATAAAACCAAAAGAGGAGGAAGAAGAAGAACTGTAAATGAGGAGGTGGACAGGATAGTGAAACAGGCTCTTAAGCACACAAATATTGACATACATATACCCTTGAGTAAATCTGAAATTAAAGGTTTAATTAAAGTAGCTGTCAGAAAAATGTGGCAAGAGAGATGGGATAAAGGAATCAAAGGGCGACATTTGTATAATATATATAAACAAGTTGGCCATGTAAGAACTGCTTATGGTAATAGAGAGGATGATACAGTTATATCTCGATTGAGAATTGGACGCTCTAATCTTAATAAATCACTCCAGGTTATAGGAAAACATGAATCCGGTCAATGTAATCATTGTGGACATCCAGAAACAGTAGAGCATGTGCTGATTAACTGTTCCTGTGACTCAGTGGTAGAGCATTGCGCTAGCAGCGCAAAAGGCCGTGGGTTCAATTCCCAGGGAACACACATACTGATAAAAAAATGTATAGCCTGAATACACTGTAAGTCTGCTAAATGTAAATGTAAAGAATCCAGTTAAAAGAGGAATTAAAATCTGCTGGCTTTAATTCTATGACATTATAGAATGTGTTAAACAGTTCTCATAAAGGTTACAAAGCTCTTATAAATTTCCAGAAAATGACAAATGTATATAACAAAATATAGGTAGAATTTTTTTTTTTTGGTAATAATTTTTTTTTTGAATTAGCATTTCCCTTGATATAATCGCCTCACACTCCATCCCAGTAGGTGGCGGAATATGCACCAAATGCTGGTTTGCCAACCGCCGTTAAAAGAAGAAGAAGAAGAAGTGTCTTGCCTCCAGACAGAGCGGCTCTGGCTTGTAGTCCGCGTGTGGACGGCGCTGCACTGACCCGCTGCAGGAATGGAGGGATCCGGGGAAGAGTTCATGAAGTACCGCTCACCGCTGGTGTCCCGGTACGCCAGCAAAGAGATGGCCTACAACTTCAGCGACAGGAAAAAATTCACCACATGGAGGAGACTGTGGCTTTACCTCGCTAAGGCCGAGAAGGTCAGCTTATTTATTTTGGGTTTATTTCTATAGGGTTATTATGTTGGCACTGTGACTCTGTCTTAAGTTTTTGACCTTGAGTGAGTGGAAGTCTCAAGCTGCCAGCTCTCTTAGTCTAAAAATAGTTTAAAAGAGTGGACGTGAGTTGAGCTGCAATATTTAATGTTTCACAAGTGGACCAGACAAAAAGTCCTGAGGTGGTACCATAGTACATTGATGGTATTACGTGGTACTATTGTAGTACTTTAATAGGATAGTACTGAAGTGTATGTGCCATGCTGTAAGGTTTTTCCAAGAAAACCATGGTACTACTATTGTGGTTGCACTTTAACAGTACGTGTACTTATTGTACTTGGTGTACTTATCCAATAAATTATTGGTAATATAAGGTAACTACATGGGGTAGGTTCAGGGTTAGTGCCTAGTTATTGTAATTACTACAATAAATACATAGTATGTACACGAGGACTGTAAAATAAAGTGCCACCACCATTGTACATGAACAGAAACAATAGCACCTGGTACTCTTTGTAAGTGGTGCAATATCATATCATGGTTGCTATAATTATGAATGGTTGCTATAGTTATGCACGATGGTATTTTGTACATGATAGTCCAGTGTACTTCTATTCATGGCTTTACTTTGGAACAAGTCCAAAAAGCAATATGTCTAAAACTACAGCAGTATGATTATTTGCGCTGTTGTATTTTTGTATGTAGTAGGTTTATTTTGCATATGCTTTTTTTATATTTACGCCTATAAACTGGGTGTCAATATGTGTAAGGTTAAATGTCACTGGATTTCTCAAACCTTAAGTTCCTAGTAAGCCATTTACAAGATAATGTTGGGACTAGTATTAGAAGAAAAGCCTCAAATTCAGATAACAGATATTCAGTTGCTGAGACTAACAATAGTCGATTTGATTAGAAATGATATCATTGACTGTAGAGCTGTGAAATTTGCTGGTTTAGTTGACATGGGTTGACTGTCATATTGATTGTTTGTTTGATTTGTGTAAAGAAATCAAGAACTAAGATTGTGTGATCACCCAGTAATCCATCAAGCTCCAGGGCACAGTCTGTTTGTCTAGCACTTAATTGAACACAGTCTTGTGGTCACATGGTGGTCATTCTCTGACCTGTGGAGACAGACGGGGAGTCTGTTCGCTGCTCGTATGATCATGATCTGGAAATGAAGTTACGCTACAGAACTTTACTGATGTAGTCCTTGGGACCAGTGTTGGGGGTAACGCATTACAAGTAACGCGAGTTATGTAATAATATTACTTTTTTCAAGTAACTGGTAAAGTAATGCATTACTTGTTAATTTACAAGAAAATATCTGAGTTACTTTTTTCCCATTTATTGACTGACAGTGCGCTGTGTGAACATGTTACTGTAGTTCTAGACTAAATGTGAATGTGCATTAATTCATCTCACTCGCAAAAGATTTAGTATTCATCAAAATGAATTAAAACAGTGAAATGCAAACTCAGTATATGACGCAAATCTGCAATAATTAAATGTTAAATAACACAAATGTATCTAATCCCATTTTATTAACCAATGTCTTTGCTGCTGACCTTTGATGATCCAATTCAACCATACTAATAAGTAAAAATGACTTTAGATAAACTAACAATTGTGCTTCTTCTCCTGCGTTTTACTGTACAGACGTGAATTTACCTGAGGTTTATTCATTACACTCTTTGGCTTTTACATTTGCTATAATTAGAACTTCTTGTATTAAAAACAATCATGCCCTGCTCATATTTGAAAAGTAACGCAAAAGTAACGTAACGCATTACTTTCCATAAAAAGTAGCTAAGTAACGTAATTAATTACTTTTTTTAGGGATTAATGCAATATTGTAATGCATTCATTTTAAAAGTAACTTTCCCCAACACTGCTTGGGACACACCGAGGCACAAACAGTACTAGACGAAGCCCTGGGAAAGTGTGTGTGCATTTCCAAAATAACTAGTGTAAATGTCAGGGTAACAGGAGAGTGGCTCTTGAGAGTTGACCTTTACCCTCTCTCTGTCTGTGTGTTGCTAAAGATGAAGCGAATGTGCTTATTTCAGTTTACTGTCTGTAACACATTTTGTAATGTTGCACTGATATTCCAAATGTGGTCAATGATAAGAGATTAATTACTTTTAGTGCTGTCAAACAATTAATCGCGATTAATCACATCCAAAATAAAAGTTTTTGTTCACATAGTATATGTGTGTGTACTGTGTATATTTATTTTGTATACAAAAATACACAACCATGCATGTATATATTTAAGAAAATTGTTACGTTTATATATTAAATATATTTATATATAATATAAATTATATGAATATAAATATATACATGTAAACATTTTCTAAATATATACATACGTGTGTATATTTATATATACATAATAAATATACACAGTAGTACACACAGATATATTATGTAAATATTTTTTTTATTTTGGATGCGATTAATCGTTTGACAGTACTAATTACTTTTAATTTATTTTTTATTAAAAAAATTATAATAAATAAAATAATCCTAAAGAATAAAATTTTCTACAAATTATATTTAGCAGTCTTATTAAATTGCATTTCTAAAGATTAACTTTAAGTGAGTGTTAGATGGTGTTAAATGTAATGTAAATTTAATAGGAATTAAAATGCATAATCAAGTATGGATGATACTGAAAATAACTTTTGCTGCTTGCGTGCGTTTCATAGCAGCTTCAGTACATCTCTTTACCGCGCTAATATCTTCTCTGCAGGAATTGGGTCTCCCCATAACCGATGCCCAGGTGAGCGAGATGGAGTCTCACTTGGAGGACATTGATTTCGTCATGGCTGCGGAGGAGGAGAGGAAGTTGAGGCATGACGTCATGGCTCACGTGCACACCTTCGCTCACTGCTGTCCCACCGCTGCTCCCATCATCCACTTGGGCGCCACTTCCTGTTATGTGGGAGACAATACGGTGAGGCCAAAATATTACCTTGTCATTATCTGTTACTTTGGTTACTATTGATTGGACTCCATGGATTTCTTTCATGGACTCCTGGAATTTTCTGAGCCAAATGGTTATAGGTAAAATGGTTATTTTAATGTTGCAATTAATAGCAACAATAAAATAAAAAAAATGGATTTAATTCATATTCCCTCTATAACCATTCGGCTCAGAAAATTTCATATATATCTATATCAGTATATTAGCCACCATGAAAAATCACAATTTAAATCTCAATTTTATTTTAAAATGTTGAAAATTGCCTTACTAAATGCGTGTGTGTTTTATCTGTAGGATCTGATAATGCTGCGTGATGGATTTGATATCCTGCTACCCAAGGTAATCTGATACTTTCTCATATTTACCATTTCAATCAAAATAACTGATGCTTATGAAGGTGCTTAGAAGTGCCATGTAAAAATAAAATGTTTTACTGCACAGTATGAATTCAGAAAAATGTAAATAAATAAATGAATCATATTTTTTTTAGTTTTGACATAAATAGATGTAAGTGTTCTTAATTTTTTTTTATTAAATTAATTATTTTATTTTATTTATTTCCAAAAATGTAGGTAAATGTAACATTGAATATTAAATCACTTTTCAAATGGACAAATATGTTAAAAAAATTATTTATTTATTCAAGTTTAAAATTTTAATTAAGTTCAATAATAAAATAATACATTAATCCTTAGGCCTTTTAAATGCAAGTTTTACGTTTAAAACATGTTGTGACCAGTTAGTTAATCCAATTAAAAGAACACTAATTCTAGTCCTCCAACCAGTGTTTTTTTTAAAATATTATTTATGTACAATTATAGTTTTTATTAGTATTTAGATTTTTTTTAAATACTTTGTTTTCATTTTTATTTTGGATTTTCAATATTACTATTTAGGTTCAGTTATTTTTATTTCAGTTTTAGTTCCATTGTATTTATTTTATTTCCAGCGCATAATTTCCATCCACTTGCAGTAAGCGTTCTCTCTCTCTCTTATAGCTGGCTCGTGTCATAGACAGACTGGCGAACTTTGCAGAGAAATATGCTGACCTGCCGACTTTAGGCTTCACTCATTATCAGTGAGTAAATTCAGATTTCAGTGCATGCACCAGACCTGACAAATAAATAGTTAGAAATAATAGCATGTTTAGAGTTTGCATGTAAAATTAACTTTTCTACCGTTTTCTTTTCTTCCTCCTTGCCTTCTATTCTTGTCATCTCTGACACATCCCACTCACATAACATTATTTTCCATGCTAATTTTTCCTTTTCTTTCTAACTTTTCTTCATTTAAAACAACAATATTAGGCTGGTTTTGGGTTTTATTGTCCCATCTTTTTCTCAGACCAGCTCAGCTGACTACAGTCGGGAAGCGTGCTTGTCTGTGGTTGCAGGAGCTGGTCATGGACATGCGTAATCTTCAGCGTGCAAGAGAGGACCTGCGCTTCCGGGGCGTCAAAGGAACCACAGGCACTCAGGCCAGCTTCCTGCAGCTCTTCCAGGGGGATCATGAGAAGGTGAATGCAGTGAATGCAACACTGGCTTACTTCATACCTAGAGTGTACTTTGTCTCCAACGTATATACTGTATACACTACCGTTCCAAAGTTTGTGGTCCGTACATTTTTTAAATATATATTTAAAGTAAGCAGGGATGTGATTTTTCGGATTACGGATTTCCATATTTTACGACCTCTGAGGTACGACCCATGTGATTCGCGTAGATCATAGGTTTTTTGTTTTTGGGTGGGGTGGATGGGGGGGGGGGTGGGGTTACTGCATGATGATTGAAATCACGCAAATGGCCTTAAGCTATTACCTAAAATAAACTGCGAAAAGATTTTCTAAACCATCATGGACGGAATGATCCTGAGAGCGCTGCACGAGCCAGCGGCGCCATCTGCAGGAAAGTTAAAAGCGTTCAAATAATTCAAAGCGCCAAACGCGAGTAGATTCAGGCTGAAATGTATTACTCAACCCGGTGGCTTTATATAAATGGTGGTGAGAATTTGAGATTGCTAGTGCTGTCATAAAACTCCCAACGGTTGTGATGTAATTATATAATAGGCTGTAGTCTGACACGCTACATGTCTGCTGTTACTGTACTGTGTTTAGTTTCGATTCACTGTTAGTGCTAGCTGCGCTGCGATTGGTTTGAGACACTTTAATTTGCATTTGGGAACGCAACATTCGTCATTAGAAACATTTAGTTTCAGTGTAACATAATCCTTCAGAAATCATTCTAATATGCTGATATTTTTGTGTAAACAATGATACCACTCAAACATTTGTATAAGATTTTAAAAAGAGAGAAATTAATAATTTTATTCTTCATGCATGAAAGTGATAAAAAGTGAGTGAAGACAATAATTTATATTTAATAAATGCATTAACAAATTTAATTAATATATTTGATAAATGCAAATAAATGCTGTTCATTCAACTTTATATTTATCAAAAAATCCTGGAAAATAAAGTTTATCATAAATAAAGTTTAATTGTTTTCAACATTGATAATAATCAGAAATGTTTCTTGAGTCAAATAAATTGTCACAAAGTGACATGTGACACTGAAAACTGGAGTAATGTTGAAGAAAATTCTGCTTTGCATCACAGGAATAACATTACATTTTATAATATATTAAAATTGTAATAATATTTTACAATATTGCTGTTTTTTTTACTTTATTTTGATCAAATAAATTCAGCCTTGATGAGCAGAAGATATTTATTTCAAAATCATTAAACCAAAAATCCAAACTTTTGGCAGGTACTTTAATAAAAATAACAATTCTATATACTTTAATATAATATATTATAGTACTTTATTGTAATATATTATATTGTTATGATTATTAAATGCTGCTTTTTATTTTTATAGGACAACAGTATGTATTAAATGTATTACTAGTATTGCTAAAATGTATATTTTTAATAATAAGTGACGGGGGCGTGGCTTGTGGGTGTGACTTGGGGCGTGGTCAGATTTTCCTTCTCTTTTTGTCTCTAGCCGATCACATCACAAGTTAATACTTTTATTCAGCAAGGTTGCATTAAATCGATTAAAAGTGACAGTAAACACTTATACTGTTACAAAAAAATCAAATGAATGCTGTTTATTTGATTTTTTTTTTTTAATATACAAAATCCTGAAAAAAGCATATCAAGATTTCCACAAAAATATCAAACAGTGGAAATTTGAGTAGTAAAGCAGTTTTCAACATTAAGAAATGATTTCTGAATGATTGTGACACTGAAGTAAGGGCTGAAGAAAATTCAGCTTTGCCATCACAGTATTAAATTACATTTTACAATGTATTCAAACAGAAAACCATTTAAATTTTAATAATATTTCATATTATTGCTGTTTTTACTCTTTATTTTTTGGATCAAATACATGCAGCCATGATGAGTATATAAAAGTCGTCTTTCATATACAGTATATTAAAAAAAACACTAACCAACTTTGTTTTAATTAATACATTTTTAAGTTAAAATTAAACTCTTATTGCCATTGTTACCCCAGAACATCAGCATTGATTGTGTTTGGGTTTTATGTAGCTTTAAAACTTTTTGTGGAATGTGCAGTTTTGTTGGAAAAAATGTCAATAACATCATTTCTAATTTTTGAACTGACGTTATTTATTTATTTGTTTTTTGACTGTTTTCTCTGTTAGGTGGAGGAGTTGGATAGGAAGGTCACTGAAATGGCTGGTTTTAAAAAGTATGCTCTTGATATTTCCTGTTTGCATTCATTGTTTAATAAATGCTTCTAAATGCTTCATGTTATTCAATAGTGTGTCGTTAGCTAGAATCTTATATTGTATATGACTTTGTGCACATGGTTAATCAGTTTCTCCTTCATTTTTTAGATCATACCTGGTGACGGGTCAGACGTACAGTCGTAAGGTGGATATCGACTCACTCTGTGTGCTGGCCAGCCTCGGAGCCACTGTACACAAGGTCAGACACAAATGTGACCCTGGAGCACAAAACCAGTCTTAAGTCGCTGGTGTATATTTGTACAATAGCCAAAAATACATTGTATGGGTCAAAATTATAGATTTTTCTTTTATGCCAAAAATCATTAGGACAATTTCCTACTGTAAGTATATCAAAACTTAATTTTTGATTAGTAGTATGCATTGCTAAGAACTTCATTTGGACAACTTTAAAGGCGATTTTCTCAATATTTAGATTTTTTTTGCACCCTCAGATTCCAGATTTTCAAATAGTTGTATCTCGGCCAATTGATACAATACAATTGTATTGTCCTATCATAACAAACCATACATCAATGGAAAGCTTTCAGATGATGTATACATCTCAATTTCGAAAAATTGACCCTTAAATTGACCCTGACTGGTTTTGTGGTCCAGGGTCACAAATAATAAACTCAGATCAGCTTTATGCATTGATAAATGAGCTGCTTTAAAAGTCTACAGTGATCATCACAGAACAGCAACAAACATCAGTTGTTTGATTGGAACATCCTCCTTTTCTCAATCAATTTTGCTGTAGATTTGCACTGATATCCGTCTGTTGGCGAATCTGAAGGAAATCGAGGAGCCGTTTGAGAAAGAGCAGATTGGTGAGTTTGTATGCGACACACAGAATTTCGTATAATGAATGATATAATAAATCAGCCTCTTAGATCTGTCCTGTTGTCCTCTGTCTGCAGGTTCCAGTGCCATGCCGTACAAGAGAAACCCCATGCGTGCGGAGCGCTGCTGCAGTCTGGCTCGTCACCTGATGGCGCTGGTGTCAGACCCCCTTCAGACGGCAGCAGTGCAGTGGCTGGAAAGAACCCTAGACGACAGCGCTAACAGGCACTGTTACGATATCTGTGGTCTGACCATGTGATGTGCCGCACTGCACGGTTTTGACTCTGTGAAGATGTAACTTTAGACTCGCTCTATTTTCTTTTTGTGTGTATTCAGGAGGATCTCTCTGCCTGAGTCCTTCCTCACAGCGGACATCATCCTCAGCACTCTGCAGAACATCACTGAAGGACTGGTGGTGTATCCAAAGGTGTGTGTGTGTCTCAGTAGAAAAAAGTTTTTATTGGGGCAATTATTAGTGTATTTTCATCAAATGAACTACATGTTAAACCGGTTACTTGGTCAAATTAATCATAATTAATTGCATACACAACTGTTAAAGATTTTCTTTTTTTTTTCTCTCTCTCTTTTGGTCATCAAGACTGCATTATTTGATCAAAATACAGCAAAAACAGTAATATTGTGAAATATTACCAATTTAAATTAAGTATTTTCTATTTTGACATATTTTAAAATGTAATTTATTTCTGTGATGCTAGAGTTGAATTTTCAGCATCATTACTGTAGTCTTCAATGTCACATGATCCTTCAGAAATCATTCTAATATAAGTGCACAAGAAACATTTTTTATTGTTGTTGAAAACAGTTGTGCTGCTTAATATGATTATGGAAAATATCATGCATTTTAACATTCTTTGATGAATATAAAGTTCAAAAGAACAACATTTATTTGAAATGTAATCTTTTGAAACAGTATAAATGTCTTTACTGTCACTTTTGATCAAATTAGGACATTCAAAAACTTTACGTTAGACAATTCATTAAATATATATTTTTTCATTCATTCATTTTTATTTATAGGCACCTTTCATGACATTCAAGGTCACCTTACAAATCTCCCTTTAACATCAATGTAACAACAGCAAACAAGGCAAACTACAAAATACAATAAAACACTAAGAATAAGTAATTTCATATTACTTTCATAAATCACATTAAATTGACAGCACTGTTTATTTAACTTTTTTTTTATTTATCATTCTTTCTCTCTTTTTGTAGGTGATTGAGAGGCATATCCGTCATGAGCTGCCCTTCATGGCTACTGAAAACATCATCATGGCCATGGTGAAGGCTGGAGGAAACAGACAGGTGATTAATGAATCAGAAAAATCTTGTCTTGTAATTCAATTTTGCTTTGGCAAATCAACCCACGATTGCTCTGTAAATATTTCTCTGTAAGCACAGTAGATGTTGCAGGACTTTCATGCTGGAAATAAACTGATGTTTAACACTGACTGACTGATTTTTGTCTGTACTGAAAACACACTCAGGACTGCCACGAGAAGATTCGGGTGCTGTCCCAGCAAGCTGCGGCTGTAGTCAAACAGGAAGGGGGGGATAATGACCTGCTGGCTCGGGTTCGGGCTGATCCATATTTCACTCCCATACTCGGACAGCTGGATGACCTACTGATTCGGGTGCATGCACACCTATACATCAGCTGCAAGCTGCGGTATTCTGTCATTCGAATCAAAGGAAGAGATGGGGGATAATGGGAGATGGATGAATGACCTGCTGGCTCGGGCTGCTCCATATAGGCTGTTGACCTCCTGGAATATCGCATATTTCACTCCCATACTCGGACAAGAGAGCTACTGATGACCTACTGGATCCCCTTCATGAAAAACGGCCGAGCCCCTTACACTTACGATGCCGAGCACATTATTTTAAACATGCACAAAGATAACAGGTGCATTAATACACACATGCACTAACATGCACACCGAATTTTGATAATATTTTATATTCAGTTTTTCATTGCACTACTGTGCTACTAATGTTCATCACATATTTTATGTTTTTATGAATGATGTGAGCTGTAATACGCTCCACTTTCTCTGTGTCTCAGGTCACAAGGTTTTTGTCTGAGGAGGCCAGGCCTGTTGTAGAGCCATACAAGAGTAAAATGGATGTCAAGATTGAACTAGAGCTCTGAAACAAACACATACGTGACACATCAGAACAGTATTACAATAAACAAGGTGTCCTATCTTTTGTGTGGTCTTTTATGTGGCATTTTGATATATAATTCTCTCAAGTCAGATGTATAGTAATTTTAATATGTAAACCTTAATGTGTAAAAAAAAAAGGCACATTTTGACATTTACTCTGGTATTGTTACGAGTTGATCTTTCACACACACCTATCTAAAAATCAAAAAAAAAAAATGTTTAATTCAACTATGCAGAGGAACTTTTTTGAATATGGGTGTATTAAATTTGCTAAATTTGTCTGATTTAAGTGTATTATGTAACTTTTATCCCTTAAATGTTTCTGTATTGTCAGATATACATATATTTGAGAGGCTGGGAGGGAGGGAAGGGGTAATGGGCCTAATTACCCTTTAAAAGCAACATAGCAGCATTTGGGAAAACGAGCATGAGAAGACTACTGACTTTTCATTTTTTTTACTAACTTTGCAGTCTGCTGAAAAAATTAAATAACTGCCTGAAGCTGGTCACAGCTGGTTAAGGGGTCTGGTTTTAGAGGGGTTTTGACCACTTCTTTAGCTGGTCTTAGCTCATCACGCTGGGAGACCAGCTGACCAACCAACCAGATAAAGACCAGCTGACCTTCCGTTCAGGATGGTTTTTATCATGTTTGTTATATTTAAGGGGGAAAAAAGTGGTATTTTAGAGGTAATTCAAAGGATAACTTGGTATTTAATAGCAATTCTATATATATATATATATATATATATATATATATTAGTGCTGTCAAACGATTAACCACGATTAATCTCATCCAAAAATAAAAGTTTTTGTTTACATAATATGTGTGTACTGTGTATATTTATTGTATATATAAATAAACACAGTATATATTTTTAAAATATTTACATGTATATATTTATATTATATAAAAATCTATTTAATATATAAACATATTTTTCTGAAATATTTCATGCATGTGTGTGTATTTACATAATAAATATACACAGCACACATATATTATTTAAATAAAAACTTTTATTTTTGGATGCGATTAATCGTTTGACAGCACTATATATATATATACTGTATATTAGTATTTTACAGCGTGTTATATTTTTTTAATGGGTGGCCATGCATCCAGAAGATAGATATAAACTGTAAAACTATGATTATTTTTTTCTGAGGTATTTTAATCAAATGCACATGCCCTCCGGTTTCACAGACAAGGCTTAAGCCTAATGCCAGACTAAAATCTGAGGTGTTTCAACTGAAAGAAACTTGCTCTGACTGATCTTAAAATATATCAGTCGCTTGCGGTATTTTGAGAGAGAAGGCCTCAATGCGCCAATGCACAGGAGTCCAGTAGATGTTTTTTTCTAAGGCAAACACATAGTTAAACTTGCAGGACCTAAGTACTAAACCATCCAAACTCAGGTCCACCTGGAGGGACCGGCCATGATTAAGACTCCTAATTTGGAGTCAAGCTCGTTATGGCATTTCAACAATTAATGGCTGCACGAGCCGGAGCTCTGCAATGTGATGGCGCGCAGCGATTTGGACAGCCCTGGCACAATTCATCATGAGGGTGTAGACGAGGGAAACCAGGGCTCTCAAGTTCCATATTCGCTGACCTCCCTGCCGGTTGATGTACGAGAAGCCGCACTGTGCGGACCAACACGATATTGGCTTAACTATACTGGAGGTCTCTAAAGATAACAGTTATCATGCACCAACAGCACAATTCAGAATGACATATTGCAGACGTGCTTGTCAACAGTTCACATTGCCTGCCTGTTGCATGTATCAAATTTAAAGCCTGAGAAGGATGGAACTTACAGTTCCACTAACATGTACGGGACACTGTTCATCTAGGTCCGCACTTTCCCGTAAATCTATTTGGCGACACAGCATCGGACCACGGCAATTGCTATTTTTCACATCGGCTTCAAACACTGAATAAGTGAACAGAAGTGTAGCACTTACAGTCTCACTGTAAACTGAAGTGGTCTGAAGTGGTTCATATGCAACCCATGTAAATCATATGTGCCCCTGGATGTGCCATGCCCCAGGCAAATGATCAGTTTCATCTGAAAACTGTCCTGACTGAAGCCTCCAGCGGCTCAAAACTAAACTGTTCATCATACTGTCAACTATAATGGCTATTTTTCACAACAAAATCAACTAGAGAAGCTATTATCACTAGAATGGGGGAGAGCTCAATGCTCTTTTCCCAGCAACAAAGCCTAACTATAATGCTGATCACACAAGGTGCTAGGGAAACCTATTATTCACCCCTCTCACACAACCTCAGTCCCAGGAGGGCACCAGGGGCCATGATGAGGGACATCAAGGGATGCCAATTCATCAGACCTCTCCTGCACATCTGTCTGCGAAGTCCAGCCAGGACAACAGAGAAATCCAAGGTCGAAATCTGCACTCCAACCCTGCATAGCAGGTCCAACATCACCTAGGGATCAGCTTAGTCTTCTGCATTTACATCTGCAAATATTTTTTACAGAATGAAGGCTTGCCTCGTAGTCATGACATGCACTCCACCTCTGCTGACTGAATGAATCTGTTTCAAAATTAGGGCTGGGAGTTTGAGATCACTCTACTGGTGTCAAACAATCCCGTCCAGGAGCTCTAACCTTATTAAAGACGAAGGCAGCAGATGGTGCCGATGGTCTGTGCTTTCTCTGCTGAGTAAAATGGGTGCGAGGAGGTGAGAGAGATGTGGATTGTTCAGGCCAGTCTAGCTGTGTGCCACTGTCCAGGAGCCACAAGTTGAGGTTAGAGAGGCCAGAAGGCAGTCCAAGCCCCGAGCTTCCAGAAAATTATAAGCTGGAAGGCTCAAAGCCTGATGCAACCAAAACCAGAAAGATGTGGAGTGGAAAACAGTGCGTCCGTGCCGGGGGGGGGCCCTCGGTCATTCGAATGTCCTGTGGGAAAGCAAAGACCTGCTCCTCGTCCTCCCTCAGACTCACCAATGGAGCCGCAGCTGGGGCATGATGAGCCGCAGGTGACCCACCTGTGAGCACGAACAGATTAGCCATGTGGCGATACGAGACAGCCGCAAACAGTCTCATTGTTGATGAAGAGGATTGACGGCGCGCACGGATTAAGCCTAAAGATTTGAAATGGCACGTGGACTGAAGCAAGATGGTAGGGGCCCAGACAGTTGATGTGTGACATGCGGGTGACCCTAAAACACGTGACCTCCCTGCCGGTTGATCAAGCCACAGTACTTGAACAGCCGCAGTGTTGTCCGTGCGGACCAATCACGTGCTTGCCTAGCAGCAGGGCCGGAACTATTTATAAGGCCGTAAGGCCAGATGCACCAACAGCTCTAGGCAGTTGATGTGCCAAAGCAGCCGAGGCCCTGTCCAGAGCCCCGAGGCTGCCTGCCTGTTGCATGTAGCGCCCCAGCCTGTATTGGAGGCATCCATCGTGACAACGACATGCCGGGACACTTGTCCTAAGGGCACCCCGGCCCGTGGGAAAGCAAGGTCCGACCACGGGCTGAATAAGTGGCGACACATCGGTGTGATGGTCACCCGATGCGTACCGTGGCGCCATGCCCACCTCGGGACTCGGGAGTGTAGCCAGTGCTGAAGTGGTCTCATATGAAGCAACCCGAGCGGCGTGCCCACTGCAGCTGTGGATGCCATATGCCCAGGAGCCTCTGAAAATGTTTCAGTGCTCTTTTCCCAGTACCATCGTCCTGCCTCTGAAGGAACTCAGGCAGTCCAGCACTGACTGGGCACACTCGTTGGTGAGTAAATGTGCCGTCGCATACTCAGCCTAATATTCCTTTTTCGAGTGACTAACTCCTAGAGAAGAGATTCTCTTACATGGGGAGAGCTTGCTCTTTTCCCAGTTAACCCAAAGCCCCTACTGGCTGAGGTGCTGGATCTGCACCAGGTCCCTGTGATTCACACCTGTGTGCATTACTGCTCTCGTGACGGGCTGTGTGCATGATGAGCTAGATGAACAGTCGTCTGTAATGTAGTTGAGGATCCTGTTGAGATGCCCACTTCCTGTAGCAGCGCAATGGCGCCAATTCTGTAGTGAAAAAATAGAATTTTTAACAAATGATTTACAGTTTAAATCTGTAATTATATACATACCTGTGTGATAACATTAGTTTACCAGGTGTGGTTCACACCTGAGGACTGTAAGAACAGTTTATTGTGCAGTTGTTTTTATGACTGTAAGTCATTACCATTTCCTCAAATGCTGTTGAGCTTTAAATTTGCGTTTGAGCCCATTCTGTAGTGAAAAAAGCCATTTTTATCAAATGATTTAGAGTAGATTTTAATAAATATATAAAAATGTAAAAGGTGTGCATTATAGTTGACACCTATATGTACAGTTTACAGTTGTTTTTATGACTGTAAGTCATTCTGTTCATGTGCTATTGAAGTTAGAAAAGTGTATAAATGTAAATGTATACCAATATCGCATGTAACTTAAGAGACGGTTCCTAGATATGCGAATATCGAACGTCCAACGTCAAGCCAACTTTATGCCAGTCCAGCACATCAGAAATTAGGATGTTGTAGTTTCCATTTAAAATACGCGATTCTGCCGCAAGCGTGTTCGTTAAATAAAATTAATTGTTTTACATATTTAAAAAAGTATAAAAAATACAATTTGGCCCCAAACATGGAAACTGAACAGCAGTGCTCAATGTACATACTGTACACACACAGTAGGATTACAGAACTAGTGTGTGTGTGTGTGTGTGTGTGTGAGAGAGAGAGAGTACACATTTCAGCTTATGTTTCTTTTTTTCTGTTGTAAATGTTTGTTGCACTGAGGCTTCCCCACTCAAATTCAGATGCAGTGCATTTTCCATAGTGGGTTTGAACAAAACCAAAACTAGAAACAGTTTGGCTCTGGATGGAACGCTGTTATCATGACAGTGCTTTATGTGGGAGTCCTCTACCCCTGTCATCAGGCATCAAAATGTGCAACAAACATTTACAACAGAAAAAAAGAAACATAAGCTGAAATGTGTACTCTCTCTGTCTCTCTCTCTCTCTCTCACACACACACACACACACAGTTTGACATGCATGCTCAGGGTAAGTACTGTAATGTATATGTGTACAGTATGTACATTGAGTACTGCTGTTCGGTTGGCTCGTTTGGGGCAACATTTCTTTTTATTTTTGATACATTTGTATTTTTAAATACATAAATCTTTTTATTTTATTAGAATGAATTTGTCTTTCATCAGTTTTACCAAATGTTATAACTTCTATTTGTGCTGGTCAATTATGAACAATAGGTAAAATTGAACTGCTAGCAAAAACTTTGGTGCTGCAAATGTTTGAGTTGCCCCTCCCCTTTGACTTGCCCCTCCCCTTTGCGTGGCCCCTCCCCTAATCTCACTCCAAATTTACGAGTGCCCTGAATATGACAGGTGAAAGGTCTAATTTACACGACTCATGTAGTCGTAATGCTATGATCTGACGCAAAGTCCAAAGGTTTCAAAGCTGTACGTTTACTGTCAGTCAGTTTGAACCTGTCTGGCGATTCTTCTCTGATTTCGCCCGGAGGATTTATTTACCCGCTCGCTGGATGTTTTTATGCACAAACACCATTCCTCATAAACTTTATAAAATGAGGAATCATCCCATGGTGAGAGAGTCAAAAATCAAATTTTATCTCCATTTTGACGTTCGCCTTGAACACTTGGCCATATGCACGTGCCTTTGTGCAGCGAGTTGATTAGTTTGCATTGAAGAGCAGGTACAAGCTACTGTTTCTGAATGATGCATCGCTATCTGAAGAAATGCAGATGTGTGTGATATAATGTGAATATAAGGAACACACACACACACACACACACACACACAAGCAGCGTTGTAGGTGAGAGGTAAGTCAGAGAGGTTCTTCTCATTTGCGATTCCAATACCGTTCAAAAGTTTGAGTCGTTAAGATTGTTTCAATGTTTTTGAAAGAGGTCTCTTATTTGCTACACTTATTTAAACCAAAGTACAGTAAAAGAGTAATGTTATGAAATATTAAAATTAAATGTTTTCTATTTTAAAATGTAATGAATTCAGTGTCACATGGTCCTCCAGAAATCATTCTAATAAAAAAATACTTTTATTAGAAACGTCTAAACATTTATTATAAATTCTGAATTTGACGTATTTTTGCTAAATGAAAATATATAGGCTATATAATAATAATAATAATAATAATAATAATAAAATAAATCTTACTGACCCTGGACTTTTGAACGGTAACGGTAGTGAGTTATAGCCTACGACGAACATGTATGCGTTGCTTGTTTCCGTTTCTTTTGCTTATTTCATCGTCTCTTTCCTCAAAGTTAAGATTTCTTACTACTTTTATCATCTTAGGTTTATTTTTTTAAATTGAACACTTTGTTTTTAAATGATTGTTTTTGCTGCAATCACTTAATTTACAGCTAGCATGCTAAAATCACTGATTGTGATATTTCTAGTATTTTCTCTCTCTCATATTTTGCATGTCTAATGTTTATTTGTGGACATTTTTAGTCCTTTTAGTAAGCTCACAGAAAATACAGACAGTCCAAAATAGATTATTGGCTCTTTTAGTGGTTGAATAGGTTTGACGTCTCAGTGCTGGTAGAAAAATCCTTTGGTGTCTCAGTCTTTGCATTGGCGCCCTGAATTAAGATTATTTTATAATGGTCATAAAAACTCTTTTACATGATTTTAAACATCTGTTCTTAGTGGTAGGAACAGTTTTCACAAGAGTAATGAAAAGAGGGATCAAAGTATACAAGGGAATGTGATTCTACTCTGCTGGCCTGAGAAAATAATACATGGGAGATGGACAGTAATATTAATTCCCAGTGAAGCAGTAAACCGTAGTCTCAATATCTGCATACCAGTCTTTCCCATTTGAAGGAAAACGGTCAGATGTACAGTTTGAAAAACGCTGAAAGGGAATTTGGTTTCGAGGCTTTAATAGTCAGAAAAGTAGGAAGACTCTTTTTCATATTCTGTTCTTTAGTAAAGACTTTCATCATCACTATAACCGGGACAGGTGTATGGGGGAAACATGACACTCCCTTAAACACTGATATCTTATATTGGTGTGGTTGTAAAAATCTAAGTAGATACTCCCTAACTATCTAGAGTTGACTGCTGATTCATAGGTTCCCTATGTATAATCCATAATACATAATTATTGCTCCATATATAAATAGGGAAGTCGTGGCCTAATGGTTAGAGAGTCAGACTTGTAATCCAAAGGTTGTGGGTTTGAATCTCAGGTCCAGCAGGGATTGAAGGTGGGGATTGTGAATGAACAGCACTCTCTCCACCTTCAATACCATGACTGAGGTGCCCTTGAGCAAGGCACTGAACCCCCAATTGCTCCCCGGGCGCTGGAGCAATAGCTGCCCACTGCTCCGGGTGCGTGTTCACAGTGTGTGTGTTCACTACTCACTGCTGTGTGTGTGCACTTGGATGGGTTAAATGCAGGGCACTAATTTCGAGTATGGGTCACCATACTTGACAATACATCACATTATTATTTTTATTATTATTATTTAAATGTATATAATACATAATTTGTAATCATCTAAAATGTATTATTTAAAGTATTAATGTAATTATTATTAACCAACCAAATAATTTTTTGATCTCTATGTCTTGACACTTTTCTATGTCTTGGAATATCCTGTGAAGACTTTATAGGGAACTGTTCAGTCATTGAAATGTTTGCTAGGTCACAGTGAAATTTGTACATGCTAATAAATGTGTGTTTATATGAGACTTGGTCTTTCTACAGGTGATCTGATTGGTCCATCATGTGGGCGTGGGCATTACTTCCCGTCACCCTGGCAGTGTTTGGGACTATTGGGATATGGGCTGTGTGAGTATTCATGTTTCTCTCACTCTTTTCTAAATATTTCTCTCACCCTTTTAATATCCTCAATATCTTTTCAATATCAATACAAAATATTAATTTATTTGACTCTTTCTGCACTTGTTTGTGTGCAGGTATGCCATAGCTGTGTCCAATAACACTGTTAATATAACCCAAGAATTCCCTTTCATCAGGTATGTATCTTAAATTAGACTTAGTCAGGGTAGCGCCATGTATAATGTTTGACAGGAATGAAAACGAGGCCATGTGGGACAGTGTGTCCAATACATTTGGACATTTTTTTAACAACATGGTAATTGTTGAGCTAAAAATAAGCCTCTTTTTAACATTAATGGATCTAAGCTTCCTCAAGAAGTGTTTACTTAAAGCGTTGTGTGACTAACTGTGTGCATGTTCCAGAGCTAGAAAGGCATATGGATGTGAATTTGAAAATATGACATTGAAAATCAATGAATATTGTTTCCTCCAGCACATGTGGCTCATACAACCCCCAGAGCTGCCTGTTTTCTCAGATCTGCAACATATGCTGTGTGTTGGGTGAGTCCTCTCATCTCATTTGGAAAATCGGCCCATGTACTGTACCTTCTGTGTACCTTCCTCTTTCTCTTTCCGTAGCTTTGTGGATTGTCACAATCAGATTTCAGCAGGTGCGTGATTTGGGTTCCGGGTCTCATTTAAACACGGCCGGTTTGGTGCTTGGCTTCATCTCTAGCATTGGGATTTCCATTCTAGGAAACTTCCAGGTACAGTATATAGACTACAAACAAATGGAAATTGCTTGCAAATTGTGTTGTGCTTATTAGTGCTTGCTTTTGCATTATTAGCAATCCGTTGTGAAGGGGGTTCATCTGCTTGGGGCGCTCATGGCCTTCTTCCTGGGTTTGGTTTATTTCTGGATCCAGGCATGGCTTTCGTACTACAGCCCGCCGTCACATGACCGCAAGTGGGTGGTGCCAGTGCGCATTATCCTCTGCAGCCTGTGTACTTGTTTGGTCATCTGCAGTATCCTTCAGCTCTAAAAGATGATACAATTTCATTTTAGTTATGAAATGAATGCATTTTCACTTCATATTATTACAAGTTGTAATTTTGTTGTCCTTAACCTTATGTCTTCTCAGTGTTTGCTCTCTATAAGACAGGGTTTCGCTCTGAAGCTGCCATATGTGAGTGGGCTCTGGTCATGTGTTTTTTTGCGCTCTTTGCGATTTTTGCAGCAGAGTTCAGACACATTGACTGCCACAAGCTCACCGTACAGAACAAGGAAAGGAAAAGCACCAGTGATGCTAATGGTGTGTGGACGATACAGGAGATTCACTGAGGAACATCTGGCAAGTTGTGGCTGTGTGGTAATCAGATACGTACAAGTTGAACAAACTTACCATTTAATGTGGACTCAATGAACTATAACCTGCACAACTCTGCTAAATGCACAGAAGCACACACCATTCAAATCCACATTTTACATTATAAATGAATATGTTGCAGAAATGCTATGCTGAATTCATGAGCATATTGTTTACTTGACATTTACATGATGTTAAATTATAGTTTATAATTAAAAACGTGTTTTATCAGTGTAGTTTTCCAGTAGACTGTTTCAGTGCACAAACAATTATACCTCAGCCTGGATCTCTTTGATCTGTTTTGTAGTGTTAAAGACTTTGTTTGCATAATGTTATTAAAATAATCTGTTATAAATATTTAACTCTATCTGACCATTATAAAAAGCTGTTATTGAATATGAATAAATTTGACGTCACAATTACTAAGTAGCAGTCTGCGAAGTGAAATAAATAAGATGGTATGGTGGTCTTTAACATTTTCAGTAAATCGGTTGTAGGCCCTCAGTTTAGATGTTTACATCATCTGCCCCGGTGAAACTAGCTGCTAAGAATTGCGAATCGTTTTGTCAGGTTGTCACAGTTTCTGAGTCATTTTAGTGCATTTCTATGCAGTTGCTTGGCAGTTCTAGGTTGTCCCCTTTAGACATTATGCACCAGAGACACAAGTGCCATCTTTAGAATTTTGTCTTAGAACTTCCGTTTGTTTTTTTTGCGGTAGCTCTATAGCATCACTGTTGAAGAATAATTAGATGGTGAAGTGGAGTTAGAGAAAATTATTCATGAGCATTGTAATGTTTCATGTGGATGTCATGACAAATGTCAGCAGACCGGAAAGATTTTAAAATGAGTGGTTCATTCATAAATTTGTACAAGCTTATCTTTAAAACGGAAGACAACGAGCGCAATGTTTTAAAAGGGACGGGACTACATATAGGTCTGTGTATGGCTCAGGTTCCTCTGGGGTTCTAGGATTTTCCACCTGGTTTTACAAGGGGAGATCAAAATTAGAGAACAACCTACAATTTCCTAAATTTCAAGCCCTTTGCTTAGTCCTGTTTAAAGCTATCCTAGCAGGAGTAGAAGGGCATTTTTTAAAGCATATTTCATATATTAATTACATTCTGAAGCACAGTATAAAAAACCTAACTGAGATATTTGAAAAAGAAGACTAGTCAAAATCCGAGAACACTTACAGATACCGCCAAGTTCTTTGTGTCAATCTGTCACCTGGTGCTAATTTTAATTATATGATAAACACTATTTAATTGGCAGCATTCGCAGAACCTGATTTTACAAAGTGTGACATGTTCCTGGATCAACATCTTTGTTGACCCTGGAACAACATTGTGATTAACCAATCTGATTTGAAGAACCAGTTTATAGTTTTTGTGAAGTTTAGGCTTAGGCTTTAGACCCTCCAAAATTTTAGTTGTAAAGTGCAACAGTGCAACATTTCGTGCAACAGTGGTTACTGTTCTCTAATTTTCATCGCTGTGTTTTCCACTATTATTATTATTATTTATTATTTTATTTTATTTTATTTTATTTTTTAAATGCCTTGGATATTTTGTCAAACATGTTAGTAGATACCTATAGCTAATATTCTTTCAAATATTGAGCGATAAAGATTAAAAATATTTAATTAATAATTAAAGAGTTTATAGATTGTCCTCTAATTTTGATCTCCGCTGTATATTCCACTAAATGAAAGCCTGAGTGTGCAGGCTAGGATATATCATTTAGTCAAAAAATAGACCAACTCTCCTCAAGTGGAAGAGGGTTGAGGTTCCGTTCATAATTTGCAGGTCAACATATACAAAGTTTTTTGTTTTTTTTTACGCTTAATTAATGTTGCAATAGTAATAAACACTGCTAAAAAAATAAATAAAATAAAAATGACGTGTGACACAAACGCCTAATAAGTGCTTTCCTGTAGCTCAAATGGTAGAGCATGGCGCTAGCAACGCCAAGATCATGGGTTCGATTCCCAGGGAAAGCAAGAGCTGATCAAATGTAAAACTGTAACTTGAATTCAATGTAAGTCGCTTTGGATAAAAGCGTCTGCTAAATGCATAAATGTAAATGTAAATGTAAATGTAATGAAAGTGCCTTCACATAAAGCAAACACCAGAGGGAGCTCTGGGTCTGAGGTGATTTTATATTTGCCTGACTCGTTTGCACGAGTTGATCTCGCAGGTAAATTGTGTTTAAGAACGTCTTTAGCTACCCCCCCCCCCCCCCCCCAAAAAAAAAAAACAAAAAAACAACAACAACCCAACAACATCCAAACAGTGTTAAAGTAATTTAGGTTAAATGTGAAAATGAGAAATACATTACTTCTTGCTCGTAGACTTACACATGACATCTGCTCGGCTTGGGCCATTCAGTAAGTCAGTCAAATAAGCCTGTGAATTTGGACACGACACAGTTGGACATGATTTTCAGATGGGAAACAGCAGCAGAGAGCAGTCTGTGCGTCTCACGATGACATTCTTTCACATACACATTGCTCTCAATGGGTGGAGAAAAAAACTGAACAAAAAAGAGAGAGAGAGAGAGAGGGACACGAGAGGGCAAATGAAGGGAACTTAAAGGCATGTTGAAAAGTCCTGGGAATCAGTTATTTCTTTCTCTTTTCTATTTTAATATCCTTTCATCCTTTCAGTGTTTTTCTCAAATCTGAGCAATCTTCTTGTTTTGGTTTGGGGTTTTTTTAGGGAATAGGGTCATATGAGTAATGCTGTCGTCTAAACACTGACTCGCCGCAGAATCTTTAATATAAAGTAAACTTTAAATTCACTGGTAGCTCATAAAAATGGAATACTATCTATCTATCTATCTATCTATCTATCTATCTATCTATCTATCTATCTATCTATCTGTCTATATTTTATTGGTACTAATAATTCAAGTTTGGTGAGGTTTGACCTGCAAATTTGTATATTGAATAGATAATAGATTATACAATTTCAAGTGCAACCACTGCTTTACTCCCTTAGCCAACCAGAAAGTGTCCCAGACTGCCATCCTTATCCACCATGAAATTCACACATGGCATCACTGTGACCTTTTAACAGACTTGAACAGACATTTAATACAGAGGCAAAGTCAAAGGGCTCTGGTGTTAGATATGGGGTAAATGCTGTGTTTGGTTAAAGGGCATCAAGTCTGGCTGGCTCTTATGTAATGCCTCCGTGTGTCTGTATCAAGCGTGTGTTTGTTCTATCTTTGTTTTAAAAGCGCAGCAGGCCTCAGGTCCACCGTGCCTTTCGCCTCGACCGTAATCTCCATTCACGCCTGCGTTATTCCAGATTATTCTTATCCCTTGCACAACTCCTGCTGGGCAACAATAGCACTACCGTACTATCTGCAAAGCAAACGGCCTGCCTGCCACCTCATACACACACGGCTTATCAGCAAACAGCCAAATCCTGCCCCGAGAGAGAAAGCAAGAGTGCGGAAAAAGTTGGTTCGTCGGGTTTAAAATGTTCCAGCTATGAGGGCGAGAGCACAACAGAGGCATAAAATCTGATTTAGGCCTAAAAACCTTAATCTCCTCGATCCATAATCTAACAGGTCTGGAATTCCCCCAGCTGTTAGGAAAGAGGGAGCGAGGGAGCAAAAGTCTTGCCGCTGTTTCCAGCGAGTGGGCATCTCCAGTCATGATCTCATCCCGCAGCGCTGGCACTCTCAAGCAGAGAGCTGCCCTTTTACTCAAAAATGCCAAGCGCACCACATTCCTACACTCTGAAAAGTCCCTAATTGCTGAGATACACATTCAAACGGCCCCTTTGCCCTTTTATAGAGAACAATCAGACAAGACTTAATTATATAATTATATGCGACCGGACCCCCGCACACAGACCGACACACTGAGGTTTATCTGAGGAGAGGAGATTGGGTGTTTCCGCATTTGGGTGAACAGAAATGATCTTATTAAGTGTCTCTGTGTGATTCTCTGTGTCCATATCTGTGTTATGTTGTTCTATACATGTTACACTAGCGTGCTGCTTGGATGGCATAATATTGTATTCCATTAACAAAAACACAATAGGATTTAGCATCAACTTTTGTATTATTGCAAGAAATAAGCTCTGTGACCAACAACAGTTTATGATTCTTACATGTTTTTCTCATAACAATATTCACAAATTAACTTTGAAGCATAAATACAATCACCAGAGGTAAAAAGTTAAAGTTAGGCTACAAACGAACTACACCACTCTCGCGTGACTCCAATGTCACCACCACTAAGCTTCGACAACTCTTTTAATCTTTATTAAAATCCACAAGTTGGAACGTTTGTGTTAGAATACTTGGTGTAATTGTGAGTATAAACATGAGGCTGTAAAAAAGGACTAATGAGTTTTCTTGATTGGTGTGACATTTAATGTCCCCGACAACCTCTGTAGTCCCATAGCAACTGTTTAACAACTGCATTTCATAAGATGCATAAAGTCATGAGTGGTGTATTGTCATAGAATAAAATGCAAAAATGTCTTGATCTAATTTCAGGCATTTAACCAAAAACCCATTTTAAAAATAACAACATTGACTTAGGATGATGGAACCGTAAGGGCAAAGATGCTAACATTTCCAAGTTTTAGGTCTCATTTCTACAGCACATTATTCATTCTTCTCTGTCTTCAGCCTCTCCATACATTTTCTTTTTTCCCCCTTTCTCTAGGCCCCAAAGCTTGTGCCGTCTGGGCACTTGACCCATTAAAAATCTCCACCTCCCAGTCCAACACAATACATCTCCTCCTGAGGACTTTAGTTGAGTTTCTCAGCTCAGCAGTTTTGAACTCCTGTTTAGTTGTGCCCAACTTACCTCAACTGAGCATTGTTCATCCCAACTCAAGTCAACTAAACCCAAATGATCTCATCTGAAGTCATCTCATTCAAGTCGACTTAACTCAAGTCAACTTATGTTATTTTAAGACATCTTCTCAACTCAAATGAAGTCTTCTCAAATACAGTCATTTCATCTCAAGTCCACTTATCCCAAGTCCTCTCAACTTTAAGGAATTGTTCACCCACAAATAAAACTTCTGATCATTTACTCACCCTTTTGTTGTTCCAAACCTACTCGACTTTCTTCTTCTGAACACAAGAGAAGATAATATTTTGAAAACTCTCAGTAGGGTCCAGTGTGGTTTGGACCCCAACATTCTTCAAAATATCTTCTTTTTGGAGTTTTCAAAAGAAACAACATGGGTCAGTAAACTATTTTTTTATTTTTGGCTGAACTATTAACCTGTTTCAAGTAAACCCAACCCATCTCAAGCCTTCTAATGTTAACTCAGCTCAACTCATCTGTGCTCATTCCATCTCAAGTCAACATAGAGGAGTGGTATTGTGTTGACTGGGAGGTGGGGATTTTTTTGGGGTCAAATACCCAAACAGCGATGGGGATGCATAGAGAGAGAGGAAGAAAAGTGAAATTTGTGGAGTGGGTGAAAAGAGAGATAGGATGAAATGCACAGAATGACAACATAATTATGATCGTTGGCGTATGGATATAGATAATCACACAGAGACATTTATGACCTCTGTCACTGATAAAGATCTTTTCTGTTCACCCACACACAGATGAGACTGGCACATGCCGCTGTTGACTTTTGGCTTGCTGTCAGGTCTCCCAGTGGGACGCTGGATGTGCTGTTTTCCTCTCTAGGACCCTTAACAGGACACAACAAACTTATATCATCACTTTTGGACTTCAGAGTAGAAAGTGTTTAAGATTCAGTTCAAACTTGGCTCAGTTTAACTAAACAGAGCCTCTATCTTTCTCCTTTTTCTGGTGTTGTTGGCGCAATAAACAATAATTACCCAGTGAGGGCAGAATATGGGTGTATCGGAGTAAGATATTCCTTTTTAAACATCTAAAGCTCCTGTCCTCTCTGGCTTGGGTGAAGCAGTCATGTGGTTCATCAAAGTCTTCTGGGTAGATGGGGCTCTTGTTTAGTGGTAGACACAGGGTGCATGTGTGCTTTGACACGTCTGTGCCTCAGGCTCTATGCGTTCATGTTTGATGTGTGGCATGGTGGTGGTTTCACATGGATCTTAGTGGCTTTGAGATGAGCACATTTTGCTCTCTGGGAAAATGGAGCAGTTCAAAGAAGTTTTACATTTTGGGATGTTGTACTGTCCTGTTCCTGAGAATGGTGTTGCTATCAACAGGTGTGCATGTAGACTGGTTTGAAGATGTTGCGGTTTGATGCTTTTTTTAAACATGTAAAAATACTTTAAGCTCCACACATTGCACACAACAGATGGCTGTGTTGGCTCGATGTGGAACAGCCAGGTTGTGTAAAATAGTTTTGCTTTATAAAATAATGCCCACAATGATTAAAAAGGTTACGTAATATAAAATTTTTATTGGTTAAAATCCAAAACGATTAATTTCAGTGATTTATTTAACCTGTATCAGGTTACAAAACCCCATAAAAGTCCAAACGAATGTTCATTCGTTCTCCTGATAACCTTTGCAAGATGCCACAGTGTGGTTGAGACCTTTTTCTTTGAATACTGTGACCTTTTTCCCAGACCTGATGCATTAAGGAACAGTTACTGGAAATCTCAAGCAAGGTGGATATTATAATGAAGAACTATTCCATTATGTAACCAAGATGACATTTCAAAACCTGCTGGTGGGACATCGGCTCCAAAATTAGAACTAGGTGTCCTGTCTGCATGCTTGGTGTAATTTGAATTGTTATATCATGACAACTCTCTGAAGATTTTTGCATGGTAACGTACATGACAATGTTAATGTATTTGGTCTTGGCGGAATAGATCTGCTACGCTGCTGCTGCTGAATAGTTGCTGCTGTTGGTTATTACTGTACTTGTAGATTATTGCTGCTGCAAAGCAAGTACTGGCATTTGCTACTGCCAATGCATACGCCGATACGGTTCTGTGAGTTTTTACGTCACAACTAGCATATATATTAACCTGTAGCATATCTATACAGGTGGAGCTGGGGAGGTGGAGGGTTTCAGAGGAACTCTTAAAGCGCTGCAAAATGCTCTAGTCAATGCTAACCAGCCATTTAAATGTAGAGCAGCAAGCTCATTGGCTGCGCATGCAACAGTTTAAGGCTGTGAATATCATCAGTTTGCATTGACGACCCATCAGCCTGTGCCATCTAGAGTTTCATGACAGAAATTGGCATTTAAGTCAGGTACACTTTTTATTTTTATTTTTTTTTGATGGTTGCTTGTCGGACTGTAAAACTGTAAAAGCCAAGGCAGACTGTGCAACATACAATCAGATTTACAAAGTACATCTTGACACTGTTAATAGGCACTTAATAGTGATGTCAGAACATCACCTGATTAACACAAGAAATGAAAATGGTGCTGCACAAACTGAAGTTCGATTATAGCAATATTTCTTTGTTGTGGAAAACAAAAGCACATTTTGAGTGTCGTATGCTGTGCAAGAGTGAATTTGTGGACTACTCAAAATACTGCTAATAGTGTTGTCATAACATGAAGAAAATATAATAATATGTCTGCGTATCATATAGATAAGATACGAAGTACAAATATTTGTGACTGAACATCTCTCAATTGCTCTGTGCTTATCAGCTCTTATTTAGATTGCTGTCATGGGAGTCACACTGCAGGACCGCAGAACTTTGTCAGAGATTTATCATGAAGGCAATTAATCAGTCGTTGGTGACTATTACATATTAAATGATTGCAGATTTTGCCTTATGACTAAATAAATGTTTTATGGTTCACAAAATTTGTCTTAAAATGTGGTCAAAATCCTTTAGAGTTGGTACTTTTTCCCCTCTCATTGGCATTTCGGAAACATAACAACAGATTGGTGCATGTAATATTTTATATTTTGACATTTTCTCCACCGACACGCAGCATTAAATTTAGATGCATTTTAAGTTAATCCTGTGATGATTCAGCCTCAAGACATTCAGTTTGATAACAAACCCCTGGGATTGTTGGAATACATCGCAGTTCTCCCAGGCTACAAACTGCTCACGTCATACAGGCTTTCCTCCTTGTCCTAAAAAAGACACGCTCCACTCTTATTAGCCGACTGCAGCCCGCTCTAAAGGATGATGTTGAGAATAATGGAATAGAGGTCTGTGTGTGCTGACCTTTCTGAGCTAAACTTGGCCTGCCGGTGTGAATGTGCTCCTAGGGTCTATTGTGTTCACAGCCGTTATCATTGTATTGCAGTTTCCTCTGTTCGAGAGAGAAATAAAGGAGAGAGAGAGAGCGCGTTAAAGCTGCTGCTGGATCTTAGACATGCTGAGGTTGTTAGAAATCTGGAAACATAATTGATATTAATGAGACATTTTAGATTCCTGAAGATGATGGCAGGTTGATCGCCCAGCTCCTGATTTAGTCCAATATCTGCTGTCCTATTTAAAACCAATTCTCTGTCAGTAATCTTAAAGAAAAACTCATTTTGATTATAATGAAAAACCTTCACTGATTGAAGAAAATGTTGTTCCAGAGTGATCTTTGGTCATTTCTATGCAGGAAACTTTTGTGCAGTCTTCTGGGAAGATTCCAGAGTAATAGAAATTAAAATTAAATTGATTTGAATTGTTCGTATCTGCTTTCTTGGTTGATGATCCATCATCAGGTGCTTCTCCTAAAACTCCTTAGGAGAAATGAAAACATAAACAAAAAAACAATCTGTGTGGATGGTTCAGATAACAAGAAATCGCAAACTTTTGATTCCAGACTTTGGTATCTTGGCAAATCTGAACCTATTTTCTGAGATCTGACACATTATGAAGACCCTTTTCTCAGGTTACAAATCTGTATTGATTCAAAGGGACTCTATTCGCTCTACATTTAACTGATGACTAGAAGAAATAAAGGTAACACTTTACAATAAAGTTTAGTATGTTAAAATTAAGAATGCTTATGCAATTTAACAAGTTAATTGTGAAGTTGATTTGGATAAGCATCTGCTAAATGAATAAATGTAAATGCATTGTGTGTCATAAACTATCAATTAACATTTTTTTAAAGCATTATTAATGTAGTGTTAATTTCTAGCTAAACTATCTTTCAGAAGTTTGGGAGTCTGTTAAAAAAAATATATATATATATTTTTTTTTAAATCAGTGCTTTTATTCAGCAAGGATGCATCCAAAAAATAACAAGTGAAAACATTTATAATGTTGCAAAAGATTATTATTATTTTTGATAATGAAAACATTTTGTCTTGAAAAAATGCATCACTATAAAATCACAAAAATACAAAGCAGCTTTCAGCTTTATAATCACAGGAATAAATTACATTTTCAAATATGTAATAAAATACAAAACAGTGATTTCAACTGTAATGGTAGTGTTCGTTGTTAATTCGGTAACACTTTAGTAAGGGACCAATTCTCACTATTAACTAGTTGCTTATCATGCCTATTATTAACATATTAGCTGTTTATTAGGATTTAAAAGCACATATTCTGCATGAGCATATTCTACATCCCTAATCCTACACAATACCTAAACGTCACAACTACCTTACTGTAACTATTAATAAGCAGCAAATTAGGTGTTTATTGAGGCAAAAGTCATATTAATAGTTTGTTAATAGCGAGAATTGGACCTTAAAATAAAGTGTGACTGTTAATTCATAATACATCAATGTGTAAAACTCTTAAATGTTAAACATTTTAATATGTGTAAAAATATGTAGCATGTTAACATTAATAAATACTGTAAAGTTTCATTCATGATTAGCCCAATGCATTAGCTAATATTAATTAAATGAATTTTCTCCCAATTTCTGTTTATTGCTTCTGTCTCTCGTGGGATAGAAAGAACAAGAAACAGAGGCAGTGAGTGAGAAAGAGATGCGATTGGCTGAGGAATTTTGGCACTGTGTGAGTCTGTCCACCTGCAGATTCCCCTCACAATCCGTTTCACTCACAATACACCCACAGGCCTGCTGTCTCTGCTCCACCAACAGGGGGCGCACTTGTGCTCGGTGGTATTTGCGTGACTAATTTCACACTCTTTCCTCTGCCCACTCGCTGCTTCTCTGTCTCAGTCTGATGTATGGACAAAAGACATGGTGTCAGAGAGTGGGTGAGACGATGGGACTGTTGCCATTGGCAACCTGGATACCAACACAATGATGACCCAGGGAATACCCTGTGTCTAATGGAATAAATGGAGGCATTGAGGGAGAGGGCGACGGAGAGTGAGAGGAAGAGAGAGAGAGTTTATGTCTGACACATCAGAAGGACTGTGTGAATTGAAGTCCACCATTGTCTGCTGTATGAGAGTCTGGCTCAGAAATGACAAAGATGGACTGCTCTTAGACCTGTGTGTGTGTGGCCTTATATCTGTCTACGGCTGACCAAACTGACCCGACGTCAGAGTATTGTGCAGCCATTGTAAAGACAATCTTTAATCCATGAAATATTTCAAGATGAACCATGCACTCAATGCGGGATTGTATAAACACTAAAGTGTATGGGAGTTTTCTGAAGTCAAGAGGTGAGATTTTAGCCCCATTAGCAGGCAGCCAGCTGCCAAAATTATAGATTGTGCTTTTAACTGGAGGTCTTAAGGCGTTTCATGGGATTGAGGCCTTTTTGACACAGAACAGGAAAATGTAAGGACAGTAAATGGGATTCAAAAGTTAAATGAGGATGCAAAGAGATGCCACCCTCTTACTAGGAAAAAATAGCCTTTTAAAAGTTTCAAATTGCAATTTTTTTCTTGTATCACTTCGTGTTATTTTAAGATATTTCTGTGTATGATATGATATATAGAGCGAGAGAGAATTACAGGTGCATCTCAATAAATTAGAAAGTCGTGGAAAAGTTCATTTATTTCAGTAATTCAACTCAAATTGTGAAACTCGTGTATTAAATAAATTCAATGCACACAAACTGAAGTAGTTTAAGTCTTTGGTTCTTTTAATTGTGATGATTTAGTCTCACATTTAACAAAAACCCACCAATTCACTATCTCAACAAATTAGAATACTTCATAAGACCAATAAAAAAAAAAACATTTTTAGTGAATTGTTGGCCTTCTGGAAAGTATGTTCATTTACTGTATATGTACTCAATACTTGGTAGGGGCTCCTTTTGCTTTAATTACTGCCTCAATTCGGCGTGGCATGGAGGTGATCAGTTTGTGGCACTGCTGAGGTGGTATGGAAGCCCAGGTTTCTTTGACAGTGGCCTTCAGGTCAGCTTTCTGCATTGTTGGGTCTGGTGTCTCTCATCTTCCTCTAGATTCTCTATGGGGTTCAGGTCTGTAAAGCAGCACCTGCCAGGTATTTTTGCAGGATGTGCTGCACCTATATATATATATATATATATATATATATATATACACACACAAGTGTTGGCCCTTCCAATGTTTGAACACACTGTGGTGTGAAAAATGTCCATTCATCTCCATTATACTTTTCAGATCATCACATATCAGAAAGATAAAGTTTCAGCACAACATCAGGTATTAAGAGGGAAAACAAAATCCAAACCACACCTGTGTGAAAAAGTGTTTGCCCCCTAAACTAATAACTGGTTTTACACACACACAGCAACATGCCATCAAGCGTTGCCTTGCAATGTTTGTTACAGCGTGTGGAGGAATTGGGCAGTTTTTGAATGAAGTTTTTTATTATAGAATTGGAAAACAAAATTCAGCCACAAGTCCTGAACCGCCCACTCATCTGGAAAACTTGACTTTGAATCAAAGTATCTCCATTGTTTTTAAAGCTTGTCAGCAGAAGGAAGCATTGAGTGGATTTGCTGGTGTGTTTTTCATTGTTTTTCTTCTGCAGATAGCTTGAGGTCACGAACAGATATTGTCCTTCAGGATTTTTTGGTAGACAAATTCATGGTTCCATTTTCACAGCAGGTCAGGTCCTGAAGCAGCAAAACAGCCCCAGACCAACATCACACTATTTTATAGTGTATGCTGTGTTACTTTTGTGTAATGGGACACACACTCAAATATACTGTTGTAACTTTTTTATTATGTTTTTTATTTCAGCATTCTAATATTTTAATCATGCACACAGCGGTTTTCTTTGCCAGTTAATTTGCAGGCCTTTGATTGCGCTCATGTCTAAGAACACTTGTCTTTTGTGGATGGCTCTACTGTGTTTCGCTGGAGTCCAAAGCTTTAGAAATGGCTTTATAACCTTTTCCCTGATAGATCTCACTTTCTTTCTCATTTGTTCCTGAATTTCTTTATGGCTCTCAACATGATGTGTAGATTTTTAGATCTTTTTGGATCTTTTGGTCACTTCATCAAGCAGGTCCTATTTAAGTGATTTCTTGATTGCGAACAGGTGTGGCAGTAATCAGCCTACAGAGAAACTGTAACTCAGGTGTGATAAACCACAGTTATTTTTTGGGGGGAACACTTTTTCACACAGGCCATGTGAGTTTGGATGTAAAAAAAAAAACCTTCATTTAAAAACTGCATGTTGTTTTACTGTGTTATCATGGATGGTGCAAAAAATTTTAAAATGCACTGATTAATATTTATTGTTTGATGTACTATATATATATATATATATATATATATATATATATAAAAATATATATATATTTTATTTTTTTTTTTTTTACCTCATTTATCTAAGTGGATGTATCCTAATAGTTTTTTTTTCTGTCTGACAAGCTGTGCAACCTCTGTTTTAAAAGTGGTAGTATATTGTATTAAGTGTTTCCTGTTGACAAGAGGTTCTACCCAGGTTGTGGCTCATTTTGAGAAAAAAAGCCCATTTTGTCAGGCAAGAATGACAGCTTAAGCTACTGGTAGATCATGCTTAATGGATATGTCAGATTTTCAGAACACTTGGAGCTTAACGATAGGCTCAGGACTGCTAACACTAGCTGAGCTATCAGTGGGGAACACTTGAGCTGTCAAAGTGAATTTTACATGAGTACTGCTGCTTTACATATATTTTCTGTGTTAAAAGATCGTTAGAAACACTTTTTTAAGAGAAATACTCAATGATTTGCTTCATTCAGAAATTCATTTGAAAATGAATGTGTTTTTTGTTTCAGGAACACAGACCCTTCTCAATACGCTGCAGGAGATTACAGGCCGAGATAAAAGCACTCCTACGGCAAATTCGCACACGCCATCAAAGTTATCCTCCTATTGTTCCCCCAACACACAGGAAGCCAGCATGTTGTGTTATTGTTGGATGACAAGATGACAAGTGAGGGAGAGGAACCAAGTTGAGAAAGTAAGTGTGATTTGGGAAGCAAGAGAGAGAAATCAGTCTGCTTCTGCTACCTGCAGCCAAACCCTGATTCTGATCAGCTCTTTGTGATTGAACCAGAGCCGTGAGGACACTGGGATTCATCTCCAAACAGGAAGGTGCAGAGGATGATGGGGAAAACAGCAGCAGGGCCAATGGTGAGGAGAGTGCCAGAAATTGGCTGATGTCAAACGTTTTACATTGGTTGTTGTGGAGGTTTCGACGTTTCATTACAATGTTTGATTTGAGACACCCTAAAGATGTCATAATGGATGCGAACCCAGGGGGCAGAATCACAAGACAAGAGAGTGTACTTTTTAACCGTATGCACCTAAAATTTAACCAACAAATAGCAAGTGATTACAGATATAATCCAGTTTTATGTATCTAACACAAGTTTTATTCTAGGTTTCAACCTATTCTGTTTGAGGTTTGGAACGGAAAGGCAAAATCTAGTGTGTGTGTGTGTGTGTGTGTGTGTGTGTGTGTCTGTGTATGTGTGTGAACCCATGTTTGAATCAAAGTCTCATCATACTCAAACCAAGTAGATTGAGATTATCTAGGACAGAGGTCTTTAACCTTGTTCCTGGAGATCCACACTACATCTGAAATTGAAAACTTCCCTATATAGTATGCGAAACACAGTGTGCCAAAAGAGTAGTATGTCCAAATTCACAGTATTCAAAACAACAGTATGTGAAAAGTACCCAGATGACATACTTCCACCTGGATCCTGAAGTGTGCATTCGATGGACACTTTACTATCCCGTGAGGCCATGGTAGAGGATTTATGAATGGCAGTGAAGTGACACAACTGACTCTGGTAGGTTATGTGACAGTAACAACACAGCGGATGTAGTACATCTGAATTTTATTCGTATTACCCATATAGTCAAACCTGCTTCAAAAAAATCTGAAGACTTTGATTAGTTGGTTCAGGTGTGTTTGATTAACTTCTACACGCGTGACAAAGGCGGAAGTAGTACCGAAATCTATCTGATTTTCTCCTCTAACTTCAAAAACTTCAGACATCGTTCTCTTTGTAAACACTGGGTCAGTACTTCCGCCTACGTCATGCATAACCTTCCTAACATAATGCATGAAGTTGTGGACGCGCATCGCAAAGCTAGTGCGAGATGAGCATTTGTGGTTAAAAAGTTTATAATTATTATTATTATTATTATTATTTTTTACAAAATGACTGATGGTTTTGCTAGATAAAGACCCTTATTCCTCGGCTGGGATCATGTAGAGCCCTTTGAAGCTGCGTTGAAACTGCAATTTGGACCTAAAACCTGTTGATCCCCATTGAAGTCCATTATATGGAGAAAAATCCTGGAATGTTTTCCTCAAAAACCTCAAAAAGAAAGATATGAACATCTTGGATGACACAGGGGTGAGTAAATTATCAGGAAATGTTTATTCTGGAAGTGAACTAATCGTTTAATGTGATTTTTAATTAGGGCTGGAGTTAAGCTCAGCAGGAATGTGGATAGGAGCAGCATTGGACATCTTTGGGGACTGTAAGTTTCGAGTAGTCTTTAAGACCTTACTTGCATCTGATTTTGCATTCTTTCCTACTATATATTAGGCAAAAAAATAGTATGCCTATATATAATAGTATGTCCGATTTCACAACAGCCATACTAGTAGACCTACTACTTCCGACGAGATTTTGAAGTGTGCATCCAATGGACACATTTCTATCCCATGAGGCCACAGGAGAGGATTTGTGAATGGCAGCGAAGTGACACAACAAACACTGGTAGGTCACATGACAATGACAACTTGACAGGTAGTATATCTGTATAAAATTTTTACTATACACATTAATATTAATATTACTATACACATATATAATAGTATATAGAACATACTTTTTCAAAAGAAGTACCTACTCATGTTGGCGCCTTGTGGGTTACGGGCGTCCCGAGTACTAACCCCTCCCCCATCCCCCCCCCTCCCCCCCCCCCACACACACACTCTCCCGCTTTGCTTCCTGTCACTTCTACACTGTCCTATACTAGTAAAGTAAAAACAACGTAAAGTAAAAAAAAAGAAAAATAAGTACCTACTCAGAGACTGTGATGATTTCAGATGCAGCCTTTGATTACCTGGTTCAGACATGCACTGAATTATGAGGGTTGGAGTTAAACTCTGCAGGTAGGTAAACCTTTAGGAGCAGGATTTGATGTCCTTGGGGGCTATTTCCAATGAGCGGAGGAGAACTTTTAATCTTTTGTTCAAGACCAGATCTTGATAAATGTTTGGTCAAGAGAAGCCTGACCAACCCAATGCCAAGGTTTCTTCTAGAACACAAGCCTGGAAGAGGAAATGTATAATGTGAGTAGTTCCATAATGCACCATTTTGGAATTGTGAGTTTTTAGACCCATATCTAAGATGTCTGGAGATTATATTGTATATTATATTGTGCTGTATTGAAGACTATTGTCTGGCCATCTCAGGGTCGTCTCAGTGCTAAACTAGGCCAGTCAAGGCTTTTCTGCCCACCCTCCCTGAGACGGTCAGACAGCTAGCATTGTTTCCACATACAATTTGCTTTGTGTTTGAGTGTGAGAGAGCTCTGTAACCCCACCGTGGAAAGCCTCAGAGAGAGCCCTGCCTTCAAGCATGAAGGCTTCTTGAGAGCCCTTCCCTGCTGCTGGAAACCTCCGAGCGAGCCCTGCCCTGACGCCAGCTCTCTACTTCCTATTGCTCTCCTATTCCTTCATCTCTGAGGTCTAATCCTGCCATCTCAAACCAGCATCAGTTTATATGCTAGTCCAGCTTTATGTGGTTTAGTGCTGGTTTGGTGTTGATCAAAACATAGCTGGTTGGTTAGTAGTCAGTTAGTGGTGATTGACCAAGAATGTCATCAGCTTCCAAAACACAATGTAACAGGTCATTTGCATGAACTTAAATTTATAAAGTGTTCAAAGTACAGTAGCATTTTAATTGCCGGAATGAAAGGGTTAGGTAGAATTGGCAAAAATTTAGGAAAACTTAAAAAAAATTAGGACATAGCACATGGCATACCTTTGCATATTCCTGCATATTCTTGTCCTGCATTGCTTTATTGGCACTATTTTCTTACTATCACCAATATAAATAACTTTCATTATATATTTATACTGTATATTACATATTTGTCATAATATTAATAATAATAATTATTATTATTATTGTAATATCAAAGATTATTTTTTAATTTATAATATTTTTAACCTATACACCAGACATAATAGGATAGGGTTCTAAATTATGATCATCATCATCACCATCATCATAATTTAGAACCCTATGATTGTTTTTTTTTAACTGTAATTTCAGATATTTTAACAACAATATATTTATTATTATCATTATTATTATATATTATATTTCAGTTTCAAATATAATTTTTTTAATAAATAATAGCAATCTTTTTTTTTTACCCTTCACACATAACGGGATAGGGTTCTAAAACCACAGTTTATTCACTAAACAGGACAAACCATGAGGCAAGCATACAAGAACAGGCTATCCATCAACAGAACAGGACAAGCCACAGGAAGTTGTTGTGCAAACAGGAAGGACAGAATGAAGAGTGGACGATGACGTCCACATAAGAGGAAATACAATAGTATGCACCTGTAAGTCATCTGGAAGTGAACTCGGTGCTTTCTCTCTCCGTTTCTGTCTCTCTCTCTCTCTCTCTCTCTCTCTCTCTCACACACACACACACACACACACACACTTACTTGAGGGGCATTTTGATTTTGTTGCACAGCTGTTTTTGACATTTGATACCTTTTTGATATTTTGTAGTGGGCATCATATGCACTCCGTCATCCAGTCATCATTATCATCATCATCTAAGCCATCCAGGCATGTAAGGCAGTGTTTGGAACTGTATGTATGTGATTGTGTGTACAGTATAGATCAGTGTGGAAGGTGGAGGCCCTTCAGGAGGTGTGCTGAGGTCATGTGTTTCCTGGCAGAGGAGTAACCCTGCAGGCATGGAGGCATGAGGATATTAATACCACACAGTGTGGAAGTCCCCCTCCCACATACACACACCCACACACACACCGGAGAAAAGATGAAGATCACACATCCTCATTCGGTTTCGCACTACTGTAGTTGGTGGTAAACAAAGTCAAAGGTCAAGATATGATATATCGCATATCTTCACAAGAAAACAGACCATTGATAAGACCTCCAAAGAGTTCACTACCACTGTCCTAAAGTGAACACAATTTTCACTTCATGCTTAGCGAGTGATTGGTTGCATTTAGTTCACTGCAGCGTTTTAGAAGCGGGTGTGAAGATTGCAGTCTGTCTGAGGCAGCAAAGAAACACAATGGTTTTCAGAATATAGTTTGAAATGTTTCCTATTGTGTCAGTCGAGCATTAGATTTTATCCACGTCACAATGGTGGGAAACACACAACAATACACTGTAACTGGGTCGACGTAGACAGCTTAAAATAAAGATAGATTGCAAGACAGCACGACTACCTTTCTGGCAAACTTTGACCTACATTAATTCTGAAATTAAATTAAACTGAAATGAATTCATTTCAATCATTCAATAATTGATCATTATTAAGTATTGCTATTACTTTAAATGAAATACCTTATTTTCGGCACTTAACTCGCCTCTAGCTTTTGTGTTACAGATACGAGTAACACCTCAGACCTAAACTGAATTGAGCTGAATAAATGACACTACTGTCTTCTGCTTTATAGCTGAATTGAATTTGTTAATAATTGACCCTTCACAAAGACCCACCCTCCTTGGTTACTGTTGCTATGTCTGACAAGCCATGCCGCTCTCACACTACAAATTGTTCTCACGCAGTAAAAAAAACTGATAATGCGCCGATAGACAAGACAAAGCAGATTACTTCTAGTATGAAACAAGGTCTAAGTTTTCAAATTTTGTCATTTTTTAAGAGATTCGAACAATAAATACCGTTTTGTGGCTCTTTAATGTGACAGATCACTGTAGTCCTCAAACGACACGTGAACCGATCATCTCTTCCTCTAGTTATATTGTGAAATAATCATGAATGAACATCAGACGGTATCTTGTTTCAACTGCAGAAAGACGTCAACACACCATTTTTCAAGTTCAAGTCCGCTGACGTTAATCTACTCTCCTGTCTGATTTGTTTGTCGGACAAAATATGAGATTCGGCATTATGATTGGTCAGACTGCCTGTCAATCAAACTCCCAGCGAAGAGTGAATTTATTAATTTTGCAACATTGGCACTATTGTCTTGCTACAGCTGCTTTATAGCAGAAATTAGAGTCGCTTCATTTTTGAAGTTTGCATTATTGATTCTGTTACTGTCCTGTTTAATAATGTGAAGCTTCTTTGAATATCTCTATTGTATAAAGCGCTATAAAAATTAAATTGTGAGGCATGTAAGGAAACATGTTAATTTTGTATGTGCTCAGACTTAACTATTTTTGCCCCACAGACAATAAAATCCATAAAAAAATAAACCTGGATGACAAAGGAAGATAAAAAATAAAGGAGTGACTCTAGAATCATAAATATCACAGAGACTAACATATAAGGTGACTTTGCACACTACTTAAGGTCTTTGCACACTAAGTCTGAAATTTTCGCATGTTAAAAAATAAATACAACCTCACATTGTGTAAAATCACATTTACACACTGCCTCCGAAACTTTCGTCCGTTATAAAAAATTTGGACCAGGCTCGATTTTCTGCGTTTTCACATCCGTCGCAAGCATTTTGATAGGAAAGGATGATTAATACGAAAATCTGAGCTAGGACCTTTAGGGTGGGCTCTTTTGACTTTAGCCAGTAAGCAGCCACTCTTAATACTCTAGCACTCCAAATTGCAATGGCAACTAGAACTTGGCATTGTGAGAAAGCACTACTCGTGTTGTGAAATGTAAAACTCTTGTGTTATGTAATTACAATGTTTTATGTGTATTGCGTTTAGTATTCAGGGCACTTAAAAAAAAACTGAAAGAGTGTGAGAAATGCCAATAAGTATAAAACAGTCAAAAACACCTGTTTCTGCACTGAATCGGAGGCCTGAGGAGTTCAGCGTTTGGTTTGGCTTTCGGGAATATTAGCCAGAAAGCTTCTCAGTTACCGTGGTAAAATCATTGCTCATTTCAAAGGGAGATAAAGCCACATTCCTCACGATGATGGAACCTGAGACGCGGTAGAAACAGAGCTGCTGATGGAGGGAGAAAACAGCTTGTCATCCATTCTCTCAGACCACCTAATAACAGAAAGCACGTGCTGAAGGAAACCTATAGCCTGAACTAATGGAAGCACATACACAAACACTCAAACCCAGATTAAGAATGATGTTTCTGTGCTATCCTGTTTTGGAATATTGTGTTACAAAATGCTGGATGGAAACAAAAAAATGCACGTAAAATTTCAAAAATGTGCACAAAATATGCATTCACTCGCTTGAGGTGGATACATTTTTCAGTCTTTAAAGGGATAGTTCACCTAAAAATTTTAGTTCTGTCATTAAAGGGATAGTTCACCCAAAAAATGAAAATGTGATATTTATCTGCATACCCCAAGGGCATCCAAGATGTAGGTGACTTTGTTTCTTCAGTAGAACACAAACGAAGATTTTTTATTTTTGCAGTCTGTCAGTCCTATAATGGCAGTCAATGATGGGACCCACGGCTTTGAGAGTCAAAAAAACATACACACACCGTGACGATACATTGAGGTCTTAAGACATGCTTAGAGGCATGCACGGAAGCGATCTGTCGCCCGTATACGTCACTTATTGTTTAGATTGCTTCCGCGCATGCGTCTACTATGCCAGAGCACGTTGACTCGTCATGCGCCGGCTGTTGTGAACGTGCTCAGGACAGTTGGACATTGCGGTGGATTAAGCCTTACACACAGCCGATGGTCGGCGTCGGGCAGTTTTTGTTCAGACTAGTTTTCTCAGTGTGTCCGCAGTCGTGAAGTTGGTTCATCGGTTTTTTTTCGGCTGAATCAACATGGAATCAAGTTTTTGTTCTTCGAGCCATCTGATCATCTGACTGGCTGTTCAGCTGGCGAAAGTGATCGGGTTTTTGTACTTGGCCGTCGGGTGTTGTTCAGACACGCTGCGACGTGAGAGTCTGTTCGTCTTACTAATCGCTTGATGTGTGCATAAGACCTCTATCGTCAAGCCAATTTGGTTTTGTCTGTGTATCGGCTTGGTGTGTCACTTCAAAGCCGTGGGTCCCATTGACCCCGCATTATTGACAGACCAATGGTTTGAGTTAATGTTAAGTCACTTAATGGAGTGATAAACACATCAAATGGTTCAGGTGAATTAATACTTTATGCGACACGTTTAATGCCCTAAGTAACATGCATTTGATTTTTGGTGATGATTGCACTCATGAACCCTGTGCATAAAACAGACATCTAAAGATGTCAGAGGATGATGTGTTGCCACAAATTGAACAAAGAGAGATTGCTATGTGAACGCGGCTCCTGCGTCCTCAGTATGCATTATTAACACTTTAAATATGGCATTAAATAAGCTTAACTCAGATTCATGAGTTATACATTAACTAATGATTTGCATCAAAGACTGTGCATTAATTACGAGAAAAGCGCATAATATTAACATATTAGTGCTACTTGGCCGTCGGGTGTCGAGTATCGGCTTGGTAACAGTGTAAAGGGCATACTTTGGGACCCCAGACGCTACCGAAGCCATTCGTTGAAGCCAACCCCGCCTTTCAACCCCGCAGTCTGCTTTCATCGCCACTAGTTCGTCGCATCGGCTTGAGCTAAGGCATAAGACCCAATGTATCGTCATAGTAGCCGCAGTTTCCTAAAATTTGGTTATTGTCAACTTGATGTTACATGACGATTTTTTAAAGATGTCCTTACTCGTTCACTCTGTTAAAGCACTTAAATCGTGGTAGTTGGTCCCATTGACTGCCATTATAGGACTGACAGAAAGTGCTCTGCACATTATATGGTTCATTTTTATGAGTTAAAAATCGCCACTGTCGTTTGTGTAACTTCACTGAAGTCTTTAAATAGGGAAAAATGGAAGTGTCTTGGGCTTCTAAATTTTGTTTGGAGAAACGTGAGGATGAGTAAACATCAAATTTTCATTTTTGGTGAACTATACCTTTAATTACCCAAACCCGTAAGACTCTTTTTGTGCACAAAAAACAATAAAAACCAGCTGAATTCTGAATAGAATCTAGTACTCTTAAAGATATGATTTAAAGATAGTGAGAATCCAAAAAAGTCATGCTACTGAATAGTTTGCAGTGATTGGCTACTATAGAGTGCTTCAGGGATAATGTATTTTTGTAGGCCAAAACCCAGAAACGATAGCATTTTGCACTTCTGGTTCCATCATCCTGAAGTCAGTGGTTTTCTTGAATGGGTTTTTGGTTAAATGGCTGGAATAAGATCTGTGGTTAACACAAACTCAAGAGATTTTTCAATTAATTCTATAACATACAACCCCAAATCAGAAAAAGTTGGGACAGTATGGAAAACGCAAATAAAAAAAAGAAAGTATGATTACTTCTAAATTTACTTTGACTTTATTTCATCAGACAATAATGAACAAAAATTTCATGTCTGACTTCATGTCATTTGTAAATATACATCCTTTCCTGTCATTCAGACCTGCAAACTCCAAAAAAATTGGGACAGTAAAGCATATGTTTTACCACATTGGGTCGAATGCCATGCCTTTCAACAGTTGTCTGCTTTAAAAACGTTTAGACTGAATGACAAAATGAATGTTTCAGGTAATTTTTCCCATTCTTCCTAAAGCTTAGACGAGGTGCAACAGTACCTTCGTTGTCGCATTTTCGCTTCGCGCCACCACTATTAGCGTCGGGACTGCTTAGCACCATTACCCGTACCCTCTTCTAGCACTTTGTAATGTGTGCAGAATGTGGTTTTGCAGTTGAAATATGCATGGACGTCCTGGAAAACTTCTGAAGGCAGCATATTGGCTCTCTATGTACTCAGAGTGATAGTGCAAGCCACGTTGCCAAGGTTGTATTGACAGAAGAGTGAGAGGCTGAGACTTGTTTTCAGGAGTGATGATATTACTGCTTTGGTCGAAGTGCTGCAAAGTGCTCTTCCGCCACTGAAATACTGATTATTAGTTATCACTGTTGATTATCCCGCCTCCGAGCCCAGAAAGACGGCGCCACTTAACATAGGGCTTCCTTTTGGCCATACAGTTTTACTCATGGTGTAACTACTTTTGTAAACGTCTTTTAGGGAAAACATGGAAGTGTTTGGTGGCCTAAATAATCCCAGTTTGGATCCTAAGAAATGAATGCAGTGCTATCGGAGAACGGTTGCAGCTTAGGTGCGGTTACGCTAGAGATCCTGATTAGGTGCACAGACTGAGACGGGAGAGGTACATATCAACTCGTCTAAGTTTAGGGAAGAACATATTGGATTTTTCATATGGAAAAACTGTGGATCCTCGTTTTCCTTTAAGAAGACCTTTTTTGCTGCTTTTGTACATAAACAACAATAAAAACCAGCTGAATTCTGAATAGAATACTAGTACTCTTAAAGATATGATTTAAAGATATTCTGGGTGAGAATCCAAAAAAGTCATGCTACTGAATAGTTTGCACATGATTGGCTACTATAGAGTGCTTCAGGGATAATGTTTTTTACAATGACATAGGCCAAAACAGAAACGATAGCATTTTGTGTTCCATCATCCTGAAGTCAGTGGAAATCACTACTTTCTTTTTTTATTTGCGTTTTCCTGGAATATCTGTGTTAACACAAACTCAAGAGATTTTTCAATTAATTCTATAACATAAAATACATCAGTAATACCCCCTTGTGATTTTTTTTAAAGCTTTTACTTATCTTGAAAAAGGTGGTTGCTAACAAGTGGCTAAATGGGTCAACAAAGGTTGCCGTAGACATTAAATGTCAGGTCGAATTTCATATAGCACTCACTAGTCCACTTTTACAGCCTCATTGTGTTTATAAGTGAACTATTCTAACTAACTCAAATTTCAGCAAAAAAAAAAAAAAGTTTAAATTAAGACTGAAAGAGTTGTTGGAATGTTTCATTTAGTGTAGGTCTATCTAATTTGTTTATAACCTATGTTAACTTTTCTATTACTGTCGACTGTGTTTAGGATTCAAAATGTATAAACATGTTCAATTGTGAAGATTACCATGATGAACAAAATATTTAAGTATCATAAACTTTTGTTGGTCGCACAGCTTAATTTCTGCAATAATCTTAAAGCCAATGGAAAATTCTGGCTTACAAAAAAACTTGATCACTGCAGCACCTAATTACTGAACTGTATGACTCGGAGCTAGGGCATTTTTGTCTGCTTTAAACCCCAAATATCCATTTTAAAATGAAGTAGTAAGATATTAAAGACTGTATAGTCACTGTGTGTGCAGAATAGCTAAGTGTACTAGTATTGTGCATCATTCTATCGTGTAAGTGGCTGGAAAGCTTTACTGATCAATCAGCATCCAGAACAGCTTTTTTATAACATGGAACAAAGTACACAAGATTGTGAATTTAGGAGCTGTGTGAATCCAGCTTCAGTTAGTGTTGGTATGTTTGTGTGTGAGAATGTTGTGCATTTTTGTCTCTGTTTGGCTGCATGGTGGGAGGAACACTGGGGGAGGGGTTTTGTTGCCGGGGATTTTCCCAGCGTAACACACACAGGCCTGAAATCAAACAGAAGGACTCAATCTTAGTCATTCCATCTAGACACCTGCAACCTCATCAAAAACCTGCTGCCATCAATCATAACTTTGCATACGACAGATTTATGACTAAAAGCAACTTTGTCAAAATCAGACCTTGCACAAATTTGTGTAGTTCATGGTCGACACTCACATGTGAAGAATGTGTGGGTGAGTAATGTCAGCTATTAAAAATAATTTTTCTGTCCATAAAAATCTTCAAACACTCATAGAAAGAGGCATTCCTGTACGTTCACATAGCACAGATTTATATACACCTGTAAAAAGACAGATATGTACAGAGCCATTCAAGTGACATGGGGGAAAAAAACAAGATATGGAAACAAATTAAGAATTAATTTCCATTATTTACTAGTTTGTTTGCTTGTGGTCATGAGTTAAATAAATTAATATGAGGGGACAAATTTATATTGATTAATTATGATTACATTTATATATATAAATTTATATTTATGATCATGGGAATTCTTAATTTGTGGTCATAATATAATCCATTATTATTTTATTTATTTTTGCATGTTAAGTTAAAACTATGCTAGTTAGCACACATGTGAATACACACTTGTACAGTTTGTACTGGTTCATACAGTGTGTCTTGATGATCTTGCTCTTCGAGACAGAGCAAGCTTTATCTGTGGCTGAATGTGAACTGCGCTCACTAAAATATTTGAGATCTTTTAAGAGACTCAGAAGAGGTCAAAGGTTTTTTGGCTCTAACTTGCAATGGCACGAGTGAGTCACTTTTCAAATGCTGTTCCCAACCGAATCTAAAAACATCCAGCCGTAAACAAAAAATCTGTGTATAATTTAGCTGTAAAAAATAAATAAATGCAAACAGAAGATTTTATGTAATATTATTTCTTTGTGCTGGTGCATGATACGGAATTAAAGCCAAGTTTGGGTTGTTTAGATTTCTTTCCCATCCGTGTGTTTACAGGCAGATTAGCAGAAGAGAAAGAAAAGGGGAAAGAAGATGATTGAGTCTCATGAACCTTGAACTAGGAGGGGATTCAGAGGTGATACTTATGGCCATATTTATATTCAACATTAAATTGATATTGTCCCCATTTACTAGTTATTAGAAGTCGTAAACTTCATAAACTTGCTCTTACTCAGAAATAACTTTTGTATTCTCTTGGTGTCACTTTAAAGGAATAGTTCACACCCAAATTTTTCAATCTTCAGTGAAAAAAAGTAGTCTTGTCTGAATCAGGAGAGTAATATGCTCATACTTTTCATGTTCATACTTTTCAGTTGGCCAAGATTTCTAAAAATCCTTTCTTTGTATTGGTCTTAAGTAATATTCTAATTTTCTGAGATACTGAACATTAGTTGTCAGTTATAAATCCACTTGTCCAAATCAAGTCTAAACTTTTTGAATATATTATTGATGTATTGATTAGGAGGACAACATAGGATGGACTTTTTCTCTGGAGGAATTGGAATTAAAATGCCTTAATAATGGATTTGTTTCTTTCAAACACACACCTTTTCACTTCACAAGACATTAATTATTGGACTGGAGTTGTGTGGATTACTTGTGTTGGTTTTATCAGCTGTTTGAACTCTCATTCTGACGGCACCCATACACTGCAGAGGATCCATTGGTGACCTATTTAAGCATTTTAATAGCAAGTTTGCGTTTGGTTTCATATGTAACCATTTTCAAGTTTTCTCTTTCAAATTCACTCTGAAATGTGATGAAACAATGAAAATAAAATGGGTTATGAACGCCAAGTCACTGTAATATTTGTTTTCGGTATGCTTACAGTGCATGCATTGTTAGCTTAGCAACATGTTACCTATTGGAATCAGTTGCGAGTCAACTTTTCCTTGCACTTTTTCTTTGGATTTGGGGACACACATTGTCTGTTAAGTAGTAGAACAACTAATGTGTTATTATTTTGGGCAGGTTGTGAGGAGGGTGTATTCTTCAGGGTGACCACCTCCCTGTAATATGGAGAGATTCCAGTGACACTGCAGCATTGTGTGTGTTGAGGAAACACAGTTCAGGTTAGGCTACGGAAAACACCCTATTTGTCAGAGCCCGTTTGGTTTGAGAGGAGATGCACACACTCACTCGGAACAAAGTCACCAACTCGGCCGGAAGAGGACAACAATAACATGTTGTTTGATGAGAGCAAATCAATGAATAATCCAGAGGCCAATAGAAGTCTCTTCATCATAGCGGAGATGATGACAATTGACCCATTCAAAATGCTCCGCAGCGAAAGGTCCAATGCAGAGGAGTGACCATTTGTCATAACTCATTACTTCATAGTGCTATCAGTGAATAGTGTGATTTATTATTTGATATATCTCATTCTCAGCCTCTTTTTTCCATCTCTGTTCTTTCACTTTAGAGTTCTTTCTTTTGCAGTGTGCTTTGTAAAATCTATAAAACTTTTGAGAAATTATGACGATAAAAATAATAGAGCTCTTCAGAGATTGAAACACTTAAAAATAAATATATACATTACCATTCAAAAGTTTGGGGTCAGAAAGATTTGCATTTTAAAAAAAAAAAAAAAATTAATACTTTTATCAGACTTCTTATAATACTTTTATAGATTTCCACATTGTTAGAAAAAAAAAAACACTTCTTACATCAGAGAATCCCGAAAAGAAAATTTGAATGTAAAAAAAATAAATAAATAAAATGGTTTTCACAAAAATATGAAGCAGCACAACTGTTTTTATTTTAACATTGATAATAATATTAAATATATATTGAGCAGCAAATCAGTATATGTGACCCTGGACCACAAAACCAGTCATAATGGTCAATTTTTCAAAACTGAGATTTAGAAATCATCTGAAAGCTGAATAAATAAATAATAAATAAGCTTTCCATTGATGTATGGTTCGTTAAGATACAACTATTTGAAAATCTGGAATCTGAGGGTGCAAAAAAATCTAAATATTGAGAAAATCGCCTTTAAAGTTGTCCAAATGAAGTTCTTAGCAATGCATATTACTAATCAGAAATTAAGTTTTGATATATTTACAGTAGGAAATTTACAAAATATCTTCATGGAACATGATCTTTACTTAATATCCTAATGATTTTTGGCATAAACGAGAAATCAATAATTTTGACCCATACAATGTATTTTTGGCTATTGCTACAAATATACCCCAGCGACTTAAAGGGATAGTTCACCCAAAAATGAAAATTCTGTAATCATTTACTCACCCTCAAGTAGTTCCAAACCTGTATGAATGTCTTTGTTCTGCTGAACACAAAGGAAGATATTCTGAAGAATGTGGGAAACAGAGCAGTTCTGGGGCACCATTGACTTCCACAGTATTTTTTTTTCCTACTATGGAAGTCAATGGTGCCCCAAAACAGCCTGATTACAAACTTTCTTCAAAATATCTTCCTTTGTGTTCGGCAGAACAAAGAAATTCATACAGGTTTGGAACTACTTGAGGGTGAGTAAATTATGACAGAATTTTCATTTTTGGGTGAACTATCCCTGTTTTATGCTCCAGGGTCACATATTAGAATGATTTCTGAAGGATCATGTGACACTGAAGACTGGAGTGATGATGCTGAAAATTCAGCATATAAGTATAAATTGAGCATATAAGACACTTCTTTCAAAAAAATTTTTTAAATCTTACCGACTGCAAAATTTCAAACAAATTGCTCTTCTGGATTGCTCTTACAAACTTTTTTTTTTAATATGCCACAGAATTAAATGCACAGTAATGTAGTTGATAAAATTGCTATTTTGGTTTTAAAACTTTATTCATGGACAGTTTTTTTTTTCATTTTCGTTTTGTTCCTTGTTATCTTGTAAATTTATACATTTATTTATTTTACAAGTAAAGTCTTAACATAAGTTACTTTGCAAGGATTTTACACAACTTAATTTAATAATATTCACTGTAATATTAAATGACATAGTATAACATGTAAGTTAACCCGTATTTCTGGGTTGGTGTTGCTGAAGGGTCTGTAGAGAAACACTGATCTACTCTTCTGTGCACCATGTTCACTGGACTAGATAGAGTCCTGAACAGCGTTTCTAATTGATCTGCCACACTCTCACTGTGAGTGAACACACCCATGAGTCCCAACAGCTGGCTTTGTGCTGTAATGGCTCTGCGGTTCTGAACAATAGTGTTCCTCTCTGGTCTTTATCCGGTTCATTGAGGCCTGCTGTTACTCGTGTACAGCATCCTGTCCAGGAGCAAAGATGGTTATGACAACACAGCAAGACAGAGCTCCAATCACAGTTATTACAATGCTAAGTAATTTCAGCATAATGGCAAACGCTTTAGCTTTTTATCCAAATTGACCTATAGGGGACAATTATTAGTGGTACTAAGGCAAAAATCACTATCACTGTGGCTCATGTGGTACAGTATAACTCATTTTGTATCATTTGTGCAACAGACTTTAGTTTTACAATACCTCAAATCGATCCATCTGTTGATGTGAAAATCAAGAGAAGAGAACCGGAGGTGGTCTCTTGCATTTTGTTCAGTTAAAAAAAACAACAACTAGAAAACACCATAGCAACTGAATATCAACACACTTAAAGGAACAGTTCACTAAGAATGTTCACTAAGAATTCAGGCTTGAAGCCATCCAAAATGTACAGTAGATGAGTTTGTTTCTTCATTGGAACAGATTTTGAGAAATTTAGCATTACATCACTTATAGATCCTCTGTAGTGAATGGGTGCCGTCAGAATGAGAGTCCAAACAGCTGATAAAAACATCACAATAATCCACAAGTAATCCACAACACTCCAGTCCATCAGTTAATGTTTTGTGAAGTGACAAGTTGTGTGTTTGTAAGAAACATCCATCTTTAAGGCATTTTATCTTTAAATATCACTTCTGGCCAAAATAGTCGATTATTCATTATAATAATTCCTCCAGTGAAAAAGTCCATCACCTGTTTAAAAATCCACCAACATATTTGTTTAGAACTGTTTTGACTTGTAGTCTTGTTCTGTGTATATTTCTATCAGACAAGATCAGTTTTTCACTGGAGAAGGCAATGTTATAGGATAGAGGACTCGTTTTTAGCCGATAGCACCAGTTTAAAGTTAAAAACACATTCATAATGGATTTGTTTATTAGAAACAGACATTTTTGCTTCATAAAATGTTGATTGATGGCCTGGAGTGATGTGGATTACTTGTGGATTATTGTGATGTTTTTATCAGCTGTTTGGATTCTCATTCTGACGGCACCCATTCACTGCAGAGGATCCATTGATGAGCAAGCAAAGCATTTCTAAATTTCTCCAAATTTCCATTGAAGAAATTAATTCATCTACAGCTTGGATGGCCTGAGGGTGAATCAAATTTCAGCAATTTTTCATTTTTGTGTAAACTATTATTTTAAAGACACACAGAACACCTTTGGAACCATTTAAATGCCTGATTATGTGTGTAATTTCTGCTGCACTAGCATCACCAATTGGAAAAATGATAATCTTAAAAATGATCCAAATAAGTAGACAGTTTTGTTTGACTGAGTTCTAAGAGCCTTCCTGACAGAGAAATTCTGGTTTAAAGCTCACCATGTGCAGAGAGACAGAGAGAGAGAAGTACATAATCATGAACAGACTTGAACAAATGGGTACATATTACAGATGAAAGAAAGCGAGGAATAGTGCAATATCAAAAGGATGAAAGGATGAGAGGGGCAGGGAGGATGTGGAGAAGGAGAGAGGAAGTGGGAGACAAAGAAGTGGAAGGAGAAAGAGGGAGTGTGGGAGTTACAGTGTGAAATGAATGGAGAATAAAAAGATGAACATTGCACAACTCTGTGAATAAAGAGAAGAACAGAATGGAAGCAGAGATATAAATGAGAAACTGGATTAGTTGTGAGAAGTAGTCCAGCCAGCCTTGTTCACACTGACCTCTTGACCTGTCCTTTTCCTAATAAGACAGATCATATCTGCTCACGCACGCGTGTCAGTGATAATTCTCTGTGCCAGTGCTCATCGTGATGTGATCTGACCACAGAGCTCTTTTGTTTGAGGCCATTGGCAGCTGCCCACACATTTTTCTAGTAGGCTTTGCTCATGAATGTGGTTTATTAACATCTTTTAAGTGCAAGTGTCTTCAAATACACAGTACAATAAAACAGTCTGAGTGCAGCTGATAAAAGTGCTGTTTTGGTTTTTAAAGGTATTAAATTTGTAAATTTATTGGCATTTTCTCTCCTGTTTTCTTCTGCATTATTTCTCAACATACACGACCAGTCAAAAATTAAGATAACATGTGATTGCATTCTTTTAAAATAATTTTAAAGACCTTTCAAAAGGTTTGTGTTCAAAGGCTTGATGTTAGTTCAGTAGACAAATATGTAAGAATGTCATGATGTATAATATGATTTTGATCACGCAAAAACCACTGTCTAAACATTTTTTAGTCCTCTATTTTTAAACCTGGACCTTAATACAAAAGATAAATTTGTTTGCTCTAATGCATTTTCATAAACTGATTAAAAATTGTGCTCTATGCTGAAGCAATAGCACTTCATGATCCTCATCTTTCTTTATTGGCATTGATGGTTCCATGAAGAAACTTTAACATCCATGGAACCTTTGCATTGCATAAATGGTTCTTTAAAAGCATAAAAAGGTTCTTTAGAATATTAAAATATTCTCATGCTAAGAATTTTTTTATTTTTTTTGCTCACTAAAAAGGTTCTTCTTAGTGAGCAATACTTTGCCCAAGAGAAATGACTTGTGAACCTGATTTTGAATAGATTTAAAATTGGTTGGTTTTACAGTGTGTCAGTCCTCTGTCCTGTGTGTCTTGTGTTTCCCGCCTCATGTTTCCATATATGGTTTGTTTCCTGTCCTCGTCTGATGTGATTATTAGTTAATTTGTGTCCAGCTGTGTTTGTCTCGTTATCTATGATTTACCTGTGTATTTATAGTCCTGCCTGTTCAGTTTGATTTCGTCTGGTCTACTCGTTACTCCCAGGTGTTCCTGTCTGTCAGCCTTACCTTGTCTTGCCCTGATTAAAGATTATTATTTGAGTTTACGTCCTCGTCTGCGTAAACTTTGTTTACCTTGAACCTTGTTCCTCCCTGCTGTGTGCACTGTGACAGTGTGATAGCGATCGTTCTGATTACATCTAACACATGAAGATTTGCATTAATTTGTTATGTAACAGAGCTATTTCTGTCACCTTAATTTTAGTCTACCGACCTCTTAGTTTCATAACTTGGACATCCATTGTGCAAAGCTGAAAGGTCGTAAGAGTTAAAATAGCTTTGAAGAATTTTGGTATTTAGACACACCTTTTGATTCCATTACCTTGGACAATGCTGTGAAAACATTAATTCAGCCATATATTCATTATATGCTAATGAAACATTAACTTATTCATGTTATGTAATTTTTTTTTTTAATTCTTTATGCACGGTTTGGCCTTTTTTTTTCCCAAAGATGTGAACTGCCTCATTTGCAGTGCAAATTTATAAAAGAACATGTCAATTAAAAAGAGAACTTTAATATTTAAAGGTATTGCACAGAGGTGTTTAACTTTCTACAAAATTGTAGCTTCTAAAAATGTTAAATTGCATTCATATTAAAATAAATAAATAAATGCATTCACCCTCAGGCCAACCAAGATGTAGATGAGTTTGTTTCTTCATTGGAGCAGATTTGAAGAATGTAGCATTGCATCACTAGCCTACCAATGGATCCTCTGCAGTGAATGGGTGCCATCAGAATGAGAGTCCAAACAGTTGATAAAAACATCACAATTATCCACAGCACTCCAGTTCATCAATTAATGTCTTGTAATGCTAAATTTCTCCAAATATGTTCCCATGAAGAAACATCTTGAATGGCCTGAGTGTGAGTATTTTCATTTTGGGGTGAACTATTCCTTTAAAGCTTATTCTGACATGCAAAAAGTAATTGCCATTGATGACAAAAGCCAGTGCATATTTGAATGTACTCTAAATATGCAAATTAGATTTGCATTTTAAATTTAGATCTACTTGGAATATAGTGCATATTGAATAGCTGAGTTCTTATATGCAGAGCATCATGAACAGTTTGCAATAAATATATGGATATTCTATGTTCCACAGAAGAAAGCCAAAGAAACAACATGAAGGTGAGTAAATGATAGTATACTGCATTGTGCATTATATTTTCAGTGTTATTAATGGAAAACATAATAATGTTATATTAGTTCCAATGCACATGTTCATCTAAATGTCGTTTCTACCATTACATTGTGTTGCAGGCATCCACACTGAAGAAACATGACTTCAGCACCTCCTCACCCACCTCCCATCCTCTCTTTCTCTTTCTCAGTGAGTTCAGCCCTGCCTTTAAGGGGAGGGTAAGATAAGAGTCCACATACAGACCCCTGAAATCCTCCTCAGAGCCACAGTCCCATAATCAACACCGCACAGACGGCTCGCGCGGGGCCGCGCACGCGCTGGACACTGATAAGAAAACTGCAAGACCAAGAGTTATATTTTATTACAGACAATGCGAAGACGAAGAGACCCTCGCGTGCTACACATGGACCATCTTCAATTGGAAAGACTTTTTTAATATATAACAGTTTTTATAGCTTATCAACGGTGATGTGGAGTTAATAATAAGTGAGGAGTTTATAGCCTACCAAAACAAAGGGACCGAACGCGCATCACTTTACTTTTTAAAAATAACTTTTTTTTTTAATACCATAAAGTCCTGTTTGACTTTTAAGACATTTTATGTAATCTTTATATTACTTTTTTTAATTGCCATGCCTGAACAGGTATTTTAGATGACCTTTCTCTCAGATAATAGCCTACTAAGAGACGTCTTTATTGGACTGAACCATGCAAATGAATGATTAAATAAACGCCAGCTGAGGAATCCGGGATTTTGGTGCTTCGCCTGGAAACAAACCTCTTCGCTTTAATCCGCAAACTGCCTTTCAAAGGACTTCAAATGGGCCACTTGCTCCTCAGAAGAGAGACTCATTCTGCCGTGGAGGGCAATTTGAATGTTTGCGCACTGAGAGGAATGTCGAGCCTGCAGAGCCGCTGAGGGACTCAGACTGCTGCTTAATTAACCCGATATTTGCTCGCGAGTCGGAGCCCAGTGCGGAGCGTCTCTCGAGCGTCTCTCTAAATGCGCGCTGTCCCGCGGAGCCCCGCAGCGGCACAGCAGCAAGATGAGATCGCGGATCCCGCTTCTTCTCGCGGTACTTGCGGCGGCGTGTCTGCGGTTTGGCAGTGCGGAGGTAAGAGCGACTCTGAACGCGTTAATGAATCTCAGCTTTCTGTCTTGGAGAGTTAGGGTAATTGGTTCCTGTTGCATTCTTATAGGCTAATTCTTTTTCATTAAGAATTGATTTAATTGCCAATGCTTTATAGAATGTATAATATAGGCTACCTAATAGGCTAATTAATCTGTCATTTATTTAGCCTACTCGCCCACATGTTTTTCCAAACTTTTTTTTTTGTTCTCCATAAACGTTGATATGAACTCATCTGTCAAGCCCCCAAAATTGGTCCATATTCTTCTGAAGCCATATGATAGATTTGTTTAAACAAGCCAAAATCTCCCCCTGTTCGGTAGCTCTTACATCACATTTTCAGATTTCACCTTTTTGTCATAATCAATGACATTTTGCATAATGGTCTCAAACTGGTCTTCATGCTCTTCATTTTCATTCTTGATAGGCCTATCACATATTCAAACTGTTTTGAGGTTTCGACCAATGGGAAAAGACATTATCAGTGATGACAAACCTGACTTGATGTGTCACAGATTTATTTTAAATCTCAACAAAAAGCTAGATTTCATTTAAAACTGCATAAACATTCTATAAAACATTTCATTTTGTGTTCCATGGAAGAAGAAACAGCACCGTAGAAGAGTGGAATGACAGTTCTTCTTTTCAGTTTTTATTTTTGGTGAACAGCTCCTTTGTCAGTAGTTCATGAGCATATATGCACGTGTATTTGTGTGCGGGATGGATTTTTCTACCCAGTGCTTCAAAGCTTCTTTGAATATTGTTAATGCCACATGAACTAATGCTATAATCTTGCGGTATAACCACTGGCATCTCACAACATCATAAATCACTCATGGGGAATCATATGAAGGGTGATTCTTTTAAATGAATCAGTGAACTGATGCCTAAGGGCTCCAGGAACTGATTGGTGCACTAGGATAGTTGACATTTAGCACACAAAATCAATGCATTTGCCCTTCATTTGACCACCGTAGTTGTGTTGCATGAGGCACTTAATCAAAATATGACATTTCTGTGACCCCCATCCCCCAAAGTCATCTAGAAGTCATAGAGGGAGGCATATCATAAAAGATTTAATTGGTATCTAACTGAAGACGTTTCCAAAACATGCACCTTCACCAGTGCATGGAAGGATGTTTAAATTGTAATGTTTAAAATGTAATTCCTTGTTCGAAGGGAAATGCGACATCAAAACTCATTTAAAAGCTGTGATTATGATCCCTCTCAGCTTTAAGGTGCACTTTTTGGAAGTTCCCCATGTAAGAACATCATTTTTCATCTCTTTATGATGTGTGATTTTGGATGGAAAAATCCCGCTAGGTAAAAAATAGACAAGGAATTGACTTGATTATATGTTCTCATTTACAAATAAAAATGAAAACCATACAAACATGCAATATTATTTCTTGCAGCTACACAAACTGATGGTTGTGCATATTTGCATGTGTTAGATGATATGGGCATGTGTGTGAGAGAGCATTGTCAGCAGATGTGTAATTATGTATCATTACTCCCAACATGGGCTGTGCATTCCACCACTCCTCCACAATCCCAGAATGCTCTGGGCCAGTCCTTCACTCTCTGATGATATTAGGAGCAGGGTTCAGAGGTCGTGTGGTTCAGCACTGGTGATCAACCGAGACATACACCGCCCTCCCATTGGTTTGTTTGGATGAGGCAACCTGCAAGTGTCAGTAGCGTAATTTGCACGTTTTTGTGATATTCTGATTTTTGCATATACGTTTATAGTATTTTTATAATATAATTATAAATTTTAATATAATTTATAATTTATTAAATTTGCTAATTGTATTTTTTATAGAGAATTAGTTGAGACAAATAAAATCTGTAATACCTCAGATGTTTCTCATAGCAGCAATCAGATCAAATGAACAACACATTTTCTACTTAAATGTTTATCACGTTTATCTCTTGAGAAAAGGGCCCTTTAATCTTATATGTCTTTCTTTTCTGAAGCGATATCAGCAAGATTTGCTAAACAACCAAACTAAAGTCTGCAAACCAAAATCAGAAATCCATAAAGCTCCATTAAATCTCCTGAGCTTTGAAACTGCAACCTCTGAGCTATTCTATTCTATTCTATTCTATTCTATTCTATTCTATTCTATGTGTGTGGGCTTTGTGTATGCCTTCTGGTGTATGTGTATTGTGTGATGCTATATATTTACATTGGGTAGCCATAAAGCAATTTAGTGTGTGTATGTGATGTATAAATGTTTATGAATCATATACATGTGAATTAGAGTATGTTTGTGTGTGTGTTCAAGCATACACTACCATTTTAAAGTTTGAGAACAAATTAATCAAAATTCACAATAGACTTAGTTACACAAATTTTGTTTCAAATGAATGCTGAGCAATAAGTTTCTTCTCCACAAACAATAGTTGATAGAAATATTGAGCAGTTTTCAACATTAATAATAGTAAGAAATGTTTCTTGAGCAGTAAATCAACATATTATAATGATTTCTGAAGGATCATGTGACACTGAAGACTGGAGTAATGATGCTGAAAATACAGCTTTGATCACAGGAATAAATTACATTTTAAAATATATTAAATAGAAAACAGTTATTTTAAAGGTTAATACTATTTTACAATATTACTGTTGTTTCTATATTTTTTATCAAATAAATGCAGCCTAATATAGGTTCCTCTTTCAAAAAATCCATCTGTGCTGTGTTCAGTATCAAGAAATCCCCAGGATAACATTTCAACAACATTCAAACATCTGCTTAAAAACATCCTGGTGCACTATAGATCTGAAATGAAACCTTGCTGTGGTATTGTCAGTTCTTCCATGCATGCACAACCAGATGATAGAGAGCTTGAGAATGTGACAGAGAAAAAATAGATGGAAAACCGATGATTCATGAGATTTATGCATTTGGACAAAACAAGACCGCTGTGCTTCTGAAAAACTCCCACGAGTGTAGGATATACCGGTGATTCACCATGAATTATTATTTCTGTTCGATTATTAAGTGCGTACCGCAAGAGGTGTGGCAAATTTAGGATGTTTCTTAACTTTTGGCACACTTGAATTCCTGCATTTGTTCGGCCCATGCAAAACCATCTGAATCACCAGCCAGTAATGTGACTGATTTCCCTTATCACACCGATTACCAAAATACTCCATCCTTCCAGCAGCCTCCCTCATCCATCTCCCTCTTTCTCCTCCTCAAACTCACCTTTTCTCCATCTCTCCATCCCCCACTTCCTCTCTGCACTCTTTCCTGTGTCCTGCATAAATGCTGCCAGATGAGACGGAGGAGACGAGGGTCAGTGGCCCCTGTCTGGACATGCTGTATGAACAGGGCTATTGTGTCCCCAAGACCTGCATTGACACCCTGAGACAAACCAGCATCCATAGCGCTCTGTCTCACTGTCACACACTCAAACACACAACAACACATTCATGTTATTTTATGTGTGCGCTCTTTGGAATTCTTGATTCTGATTGGTCATTCAGAATGCTGTGCTCAAATGTTGTGTTAAACTGTACAATTGACCATTATTGCATTACATTTAAATGCATATACATCTTTAATATTTTATTGTAATTTAATATTTTATTTTAAAAATATTTTTTGTATAGTTTTTTTATATATTTGTATTTTTGTTTATTAATTATGCATTCAATATTGCATGTTAATTTTTTTATGTATCAAGGAGGATAACAAAAATTATTAGTTCATTATATAAACAATAATGCTTTGTGTGGGTTTATCTACCTGGGTTTATTTTTCGCAGTCCTGACCAACTGATGGTACATCATTTTTGTATTTTTTTTTACATATTACTGTTCAAAAGTTTGGAGTTCTTAATGTTTAAAAAAAAAAATATATATATATATGTTCATCAAGGCTGCATTTATTTGATCAAAACAGTAATATTTTGAAATATTATTGCAATTTAAAATAACTGTTTTGTATTTAAATATATTTTAAAATGTAATTTATTCTTGTGATGCAAAGCTGAATTTTCAGCATCATTAATCCAGTCTTCAATGTCACATGATCCTTCAGAAATCATTCTAATATACTGATTTGCTGCTCAAGTAATGTAATATTTCTTATTATTATCAATGTTGAAATCAGTTGTGCTGCTTCATATTTTTGTAGAAACCGTGATACCTTTTTTTCAGGATTCTTTGTTGAACAGAACATGCATTTCATTGTACTGAATATTTGTAATAAACTGTGTTTCCTCTCTCTAGGCTGATCCTCTCCCGGCCGCTGTGGTTGAGATGGTGAAGAGTGGATCTGTGTCTTCTATTCAGGACCTGCAGTTTTTGCTGTTTTCTGAATCTATAGGTAAATCAGCTCTCAGGTTTAAAATGCTTCTGACATTCCTGGAGGCAAATATTACTCTTTAATAAATATGTTAATTAAGACTCTGGGCTACAGCAGTCCAGTACCATATTTAATATGGATTGCCTCTTTAATACCTTTTTAAAACGCAACTTTTTGACCTTGATCTATTTGTGCTGTCCTCATTTATATTTAAGGCATGTACAGTAGCAGAAACTCTTATCTAGAGTAACTAAGTGCTTTAGCTTTTGTAAAAGCCCTTGCAAATCCTTGTAAGGCTATGAAAGAAACCTTAACAATGCATGCCTAGAAACCAGAAATAAGTTGCTATTTCCTACAAGGGTCTGCATCGCATGCATTTTCACCACTGTTTCACTGCCTGATGGTTCAAAGTTGCAGTGTTTTTTTTCTCCAGAGGTTGAGCCGGACAGTCACCATGACAATGACACCAGCAACCGTCTGCCACGCAGTCTTCTGGGTTAGTGTGACTTACTTCTTTTTACTGTATTATCTATTTTATTCTGCAAATTTAAGCTATTTATTTTTTTATTTCACCATTATTATATCAGCTGTATATTTATCAGATCATCATTATTCCCAGACACAAATCTTCATGGAAAAGAGAATCTGAAGAACTCAAACAAGCACAGTTCGTTATTGTTGATGCATGCTGAACAAGCACTTTCTGGAATAAGTCTTTTTCAGTACATCTGTTTTGAAAGACTGAGAGAGAAAGATGGAAGAATAAACTAGGAGCGATAAAAGGAGGGATGCTATTCAGAGAAAGCAATTAAATTGAATTAATAAGAAGCTGAAAGTTGGTGGCATTTAGTCTATACTGTCAATTTTTTTTTTTCGTAGAGACTTTTATTTGCATTTATTGCATTTATTTATTTATGTATTGATTGATTGATTGACATTTGATATTATTTTAATAACTCAGTCACATAAAAATATTCAAGTAGTGTAGTAATAAGTAAACCATACTTTTACATTTAAAAATAAAATAAAAGGAAAACAATATATTTGTATTTGTTTGTTTATTTATTTTCGAAATACTTATATTTATATGTATTTTTCATAATTTTGTTTTGTTTTACAAAAGTTGTTATTACATTGTTATTACATTTGTTTTAGAAAAGTCATTACTACATTATTACAATACCCCTAGTTATTGTCAGCCAGACAGTTTTATTTAATAATGAGTTGTATGGGAAGCTAAATTCAAATTAAAGCCTTGTCAACTGCCCACAACACCTTAAAATAACAGAGAAGCATTTTGCAAGAGCAAGCACCTGTACAAATCGAGTTAGTCAAATGTGTTTCTTGTAGTTCATGTGCCTCTGTGTGTATTTCTGCATCTTTGTCTGCAGACGCTCAGCCGGCTCAGCAAGCCATCTGTAAGGTCAGGACCGAGGTCATCGAGGTCACACGCTCCATGTTGGACCGTAGCAATGCAAATTTCCTGTTGTGGCCTCCGTGTGTGGAGGTGCAGAGGTGCTCAGGCTGCTGTAACACCAAGAGCCTGCAGTGTGTGCCTATACTTACACACACACGATACCTACAGGTACACACACACATACCCGTTTGTCAAGTGTGTACTTACAGTATACTCAAACAGGCCATTTCCACTTTCCTCAGGTGATGAAGATACAGTACGTGAACAAGCGGCCGCTTTACGATAAGGCTGTCGTCTCCGTTCTTGACCACGTGGAGTGCCGCTGTCAGCCGGCTCCTCGGCCTGCTCAGCGCCGGAAATCATCTGGCCACAAACAAGAGGGACGGGAACGCTCTGGGAAACCTCGACCCAAAGATGAGCTCCATCGCAGGGATGAACTCAAACACAACCAGAGGATAAGCCTGGAGGACCTGCTTAGCCACAGTTGGCTGCCCAAAGAGAGGTTCTCTGAGCCAGGATTTGGCCGGGACGGCTGGGGTCTGAACGAGACGCAGTATGGAGGGGGCAAAGGTCATCACCGTCACCCTGGGGATGGAAGGAGACGCGGCAAAATGAATGACACAGCAACGACGGCTCCACTGCCGAATCACACCGAGCAGGAAGAAACTGATTTGTCATTGCGCAACATTACGCAATTTGAATCGCAGAGTAATGCTAACCAAAGTATAACCAATCAGGCATCTGATTTTACCATGACTACATTGGAATCGACCAATCAGACTTTTATGCACCAGTCAAATCTAACGCAAGAAAACGAACAATTGCAAACAACCAATCAGACAGACCAACTCGCCTCTAACGCCACAGGAACTGCCAATCAGAATCAGGGAGATGTGTTTCTGTCTGTAGAGGAGAGCGGTCAGAAGGTGAGAGGTGAGACTATGGACGTAGAGGCGAAGGAGGAGGAGCGAGAGGAGAGACAAATGGACAAAAAGGCCAAGGAGGAGGAAATGGAAGAGCTGCTGCTAATGCACAAAATCCTAGATGAAGAAAAACACAAACATCACCTCAAAGTACAACACACGAATATACAGCCGGATGAGAAACTACAGCAGCTCCATCACAAACAACAACACACTTATACAACCACACAACGTACAGGTAAAATAACAAAACACTTAAACGAGGTTTTTCTATTCATTCACTTATCATTAATGTCTGGTAGAGTCAGCTGGACAATACAATGTTGTTAAAATAAAAGTCGACTTATGTTTTTGAGTAAGGCTGCATTTACACTGGCAGAAAAAATCTGATCTTTTGCCCATATCTGACACAGATCGGAATTTGATGCACGTGTGTAAACACAAAAATCCGCACGAGATCCGATTTTTTCGTATCCGATCTGAGCCATTTCCAAATGTGGTTTTAAATCAGATACATATCCGATATCTGGACATCCGACCTACGTCTAAACACACATATCCGATTCTCCACAGAACTCCCAATGCGAGGGTGACACGTTTGCTCATAAAGATTTTTAATGCCGTTTTAATGCGCTCGCATTTTATTGAGATGTAAACTTTATATAGGTCAGAAATTGCACATTCAGGAGCTGGTTTTCAACCCCTGCCCCGTGAATTTTGAAAATACAACAGCTAAAAGCTACATTATATTTCTCAGCAATGAGGTGATAACTTAGCAGTTTTTGTAATTAAACCGACAAGCTTGTTCTCAATGCTTCACAATCACTCCGCTCGCACGTGGGTGCATGCGTTCGTTAGCTCTCTCTCTCTCTCTCTCTCTCTCTCTCTCTCTCGTTAATTCATTCAAATACATTTCAATAAATATCATCTTTATTTCTCTAAAGAATTCTACCTCAGCTGTATATAAAATAGTCTAACAAATTAAAATTACCGTTATTTTCCGGTCTTTATCTGTTCAGTCAGATTTTGTGCTGCAAAACATCCACGACAGCCGTTGCTGACAAATAATGGCCATTCGACGTGAATTATTTAAATAATTTTAAAAACACGGCCATTTAAAACCCGAGGGTCTACCATGTGCATAGTAAGCGATCACTGCAGACAATCCTTTTGGGCGGTAATTAATGTAAACACATATATCGGATACCAGTCGTGCTTAAAATTAATGTAAACAGACGGGCCAAAAAATCGGATATGGTCAGAAGATCGGATCTGTGCATTAAGACTTGCAGTGTAAACGCAGCCTAAAAGACAACGAAAAATGCTGGTGAGGTAAGTTTGATTGGCAGTTTATTATGATCTTCAGAGCAGAATTTCATCTTAAATATCAGTGGTCTTCTAAATGAACATCTCAGCTCTGTGCCACGGTGGGCTTTGATTAAAACTTGCATTGCTTTAGCTGAATTTTTTTTTTTTTTTTTTTTAATCTATTATATAAACACAAATCAAGAAACAAAAAGTTCTGACTTTGCAGATGTTCTACAGAAACAGTTTACAGGATTGCGGTTTGCATGTGAGATGCAAAAAGAAGATAAAAAATGTTCATCAAGACTAACTTTGATGTTGGCTTCAGGAAGCCTACAGTATAGCTTCAAGACTAAAGTAGTTGGTGGTTGCTAGAGTGCAGCTATGTGGGTGCTAGGTTGTTCTGTGTGGTTTCTAGAGTTTTGCTATGCAGTATTATGAGTTGTTGCCATGCATTTGCTAGGATGTTCTGGGTGGGTGTTAAGATGTTGCAAGATGGTTCTGGATCTTTGTTAGTACATTACAGACAGACAGACAGACAGACAGACAGACAGACAGTCAATCAATCAAAACAAACAAACAACAGACAGGCAGTCAAACAGACAGACAGACAGACAGGCAGTCAAACAGACAGACAGACAGACAGACAGACAGACAGACAGACAGGCAGTCACAGACAGACAGACAGACAGACAGACAGACAGACAGACAGACAGGCAGTCACAGACAGACAGACAGACAGACAGACAGGCAGTCAAACAGACAGACAGACAGACAGGCAGTCAAACAGACAGACAGGCAGTCAAACAGACAGTCAAACAAACAGACAGACAGACAGGCAGTCAAACAGACAGACAGACAGACAGACAGACAGACAGACAGACAGACAGACAGGCAGTCAAACAGACAGACAGACAGACAGACAGACAGACAGACAGACAGACAGACAGACAGACAGACAGACAGACAGGCAGTCAAACAAACAGACAGACAGACAGGCAGTCAAACAGACAGACAGACAGACAGACAGACAGACAGGACAGACAGACAGGCAAACAAACAGACAGACAGACAGACAGACAGATAGATCTGTCGTAATTACCCACTTGATGTAAGTGATGTTTAAGATCAAGCACACTGGGGCGTATTTGGACCATGTTCAGCTTGATTCTGTGAACCAATGTCTATGAATAACTCAGCTGACTTTGAATAAATACTACCAGACAAATACACACCAGGAAGAGGAAGTAACACTTATATATGCCTACATTAACTTGTGCAGTGCAGTATTAACAGCATTATATCAAATTCATTATTTGCAGAATAATAAGGCTAATGTGATTGCATTCAACACAGTACAACGGTGCTGCACAACGCTGCAAGATCAGAATAGCTGGATTAAAAGTTGATTTTGTTGTTGTTGTTGCAAACAGGAACTACATCTCCTCCTGTGCAACATATCCCTCCACACAAACCCCCCAGACCACCTCCTCACCCCCCGAAAAGGAGGAGAAAACAGCGCAATCGCATCAGCAAATCTGCCATGAGAGCCCTGCTCATGTAAATCAAACATACACAGGTAAGCTGCTCAGATATTAAAACGAAATACCACATTTAAAGGAACATTTCAGCCAAAAATGTAAATTTGCTGAAAATGTACTCACCCTCAGGGCATCCAAGATGTAGATGAGTTTTTTAAGTTTTTTTTTAAATTTAGCATTAAATCCCTCCCTCACCAATGAATCCTCTGCAGTGAATGGGTGCCGTCAGAATGACAAACAGCTGATAAAAATCTCACAATAATCCACAAATAATCCACACGACTTCAGTCCATTAAAGGTTTTGTGAACCAAAATGTTGTGTGTTTAAAATAGACAAATTGATCAAAAGACATTTTAATTTCAAACCATTGCATCCAGCTAAAAATAAAAGTCCTTCATCAATAATATTGCTTTCTCAAGTGAGAAGTCATCTCGTCTGAATCAAGAGAGAAATATGCACAGATCAACCACCGTTTCCAAATGAAAACAGTAATATGTCGGTGGATTTTGATGTGAGAGAGCAACAGAGGATGCAGTTTTTCACTAGAGGACACGGGAGTTTAATGTTAAAATGCATTGACGATATATTTGTTTCTTTCAAACATACACACAGCTTTTCTCCTCAAAAGATATTAACTAATGGACTAGAGTCATGTGGATTACTTGTGTATTATTGTGATGTTTTTATCAGCTTTTTAGACTGTAATTCTGCCGGCACCCATTCACTGCAGAGGATTCATTGGTGAGCAAAGTGATATAATGCTAAATTTCTACAAATCTGTTCTGATGAAGAAACAAACTTACCTACATCTTGGATGGCGAAAAGATTTTAAGCAAATTTTCATTTTGGGTGAACTATTCTTTCAATATACAGTAGAAATAATCATAATGGTAACAAGTATTACATGGAATGTGCTGACTAATGTCTCTTTCTTTCGCTCTCTCACAGATAGATAATCAGGTGGATGCAATCTCTCCCATATGAGTTCTTATTTATGTAACCAGTGTGTCCCGGGACGTTAAGAGATACGGCACTAATCACTTTTCAAAAAACACCTGCAGCCAGGCCATTCTCACCTCTCACAAACCTCCTAATCTCTTTCTCTGCTCAAACCCACGAGGACAAAGACAATTCTGACACAGAAGATGTTTGCATGGAGGATGGTTTCAGGTTCTTTTGCACCTGTTGGCTCTTTGAAAGGACATTCAACTTTCTTGGTTCAGAAGTGGGACTTGGGAATCAAGTAAATCCAGAAGTTCAGAACATCAGAAGCATGAAACACCTTTCGAACCCTGGACAGAGGAAGTGTATGTCAGAGGAACCGAGTAAGAGCATGACACTGGGTCAGTATGCAGCGTTAAATAGCCTGTTCAGCACAGAACTGAGTGGCTTGAAAAGACCTTGAAAAGATTTCCTATGATCACTCACCTTAAGAGACAAACCGGTAGTTGCTCCTGTGCTACATCTTACCTATCATTGTGAATCAACCAAAAAAGCGGTTGCCATTTTCAGTTATGTTGTAAAATTGAGGCTAGGATTTCATGAAATAATTGATAAAAGAATCATTGTTGTTTTCCCCCCGATCCAGTATTATCAAAAAGAAACCTTTTGAAAAGCACACTATCTCCAGGGATGCAATCAAAACATTTTTTTGTTGTTGTTTTATGTCATATTTCAAACTATATGTTTTTACCTAAAACAGACAAACACAAAGAATGCTTGAAAACTTTGTATTTTTATATATTACCAGTCAAAATCACAAAGTACCATTGCTATAAGTTGTTTTCAGTATCATTTGTTATTATTTAAGCGATTCTTAACACTGGAAATTCACACAGGATAAAGCAAGGGAATGCATTTCTGTCTCAATTAATTCCTCATACCTCGAAGAGTGTAAAGGTGCTACATTATAACACAAAGCAGTAAGAGTTTATTCATTAATATTATTTATTCTTTTGTAAATCTGTTCTGTTCACAGCAGGGCCGGTGTTTCATCATAGTCTTACAAAGCGCTCACCAGAAGACCAAAATGTGGATTATTTGTAGTATGTTCATGTACAGATGGTCTGTTTTGGATCTATACTAAACGTTGCAGATTGTGCAGAATTTGCACTCTTTTTTTATACGTAGAATAAAATTTAAACACTAACCATTAAGGTGTAATTCATGGTCTCATTTTTATTTATTTATTAATTTTGTGCAATTTTAATTAGATTTAATATTCTTAGCTTTTAACAGTTTTTTCATAGTTCACCCCAAAATAACAATTTGCTGAACCTTCCGGCCATCCAAGATGTAGATGAGTTTGTTTCTTCATCAGAAAAGATTTGGAGAAATGTATCATTACATCATGTAGTGAATGGGTGCCGTCAGAATCAGAGTCCAAACTGCTGATAAAAACATCACAATAATCCACAAGTAATCCACTCAGTCCATCAACTGATGACTTGAGAAGTGAAAAGCTGTGTGATTTTAAGAAAAAAAAAAAAACTAAAATACAAATCCATAATCCAAAATAATGCTTCCTGCAGTGAAAAATTCAATCCCCGGTTATCCACTCACATCAAAATCTCACAACATATTTGTTTAGAAATGTTTTTGTTTTTTTTGCTTGTAAACAGTGCACTTTTCTGGATTTGTTTTTTTACAAACACACAGGTTTTCACTTCACAAGATTTTAATTGATTGACAGAGTCATGTGGATTACTTGTGGATTATTGTGATGTTTTTATCAGCTGTTTGGACTCTCATTCTGATGGCACCCATTCACTGCAGAGGATCCATTGGTGAGCGAGTGATGTACATTTCTTCAGATCTGCTCTGATGAAGAAACAAACTCATCTACATCTTGGATGACCTGAGGGAGAACAAGTTTAGTTTTTAGGTGAACTATTCCTTAAATGCAAACCTATTCAGATGCTCACATGGACTTCATCTGTTGTGCTTCCAGAGTCTTTCTCCAACTCATTTGGCAGACACTTTTATTCAAAGTGACATACAGTGTGTTTCCTGGGTATCAAACCCTTGAACTTGGGTTGCTAGCACCATGCATACCAGATGAGCTACATTAACACTTGTTTTCAACCCAGTGCATTAATAATGGTTTGTTTTTCCTCTTTTACACTGCTGTCCTGATTAAAACTAGCTTATTCCCAAATCTGTTTGCCCAGAAAACGTCACTTCTACACTTACAGTATCTGCCAACAGGTTTTCATTTTGGTCTGTTCATAATTGGATTTAGCAGAGGGTTCTGATCCCACTTCAGCACATTTTACACAATTACTCTACCGTTCCAAAGTTTGGGGTCAGTACATTTTTAAAAAAATTATTATTATGAAAGGATCTAGCAAATTGATCAAAAGTGACAGTAAAATGTGTTTATTTGAAATGAATGCTGTTCTTTTAAATTTTCTACTCATCGAAAAATCCGGATCACGGTTTTCACAAAAATAATACTGTTTTCAATATTGATAATAAGAAATGTTTCTTGAGCAGCAAATCAGCATATTAGAATGATCTTTGAAGTGACACTGAAGACTGGAGTAATGATGCTGAAAAATTCAACTTTGCATCATAGGAATAAATTGTGTTTTATTATATATTCAAATAGAAAACAGTCATTTTAAATTGTAATAGTATTTCACAAAATACTGGTTTTACTGTATTTTTATCAAATAAATGTAGCCTTGGTGAGCATAAGAGACTTATCTTACAAATCTTAAAAATCTTACCGACCCCAAATTTTACACAACTAAGGCCAGGCCTGGTTCAGTCCCACGGCCCTGCAAATGCTAAAGTGGGACGTCCCAAAAGTCCATTTATTCCCTATCACCACATGAAGTTCCACTGGCAGGCGGAGGTCTTTGGTGTGCCTGAAATGGGAGGAAAGTTTATTGCGTTGTTACTCAAGGGAGTCGTGTTGTTTGTATTTGTTTTTGGGAAGGTGACAAATATGTTCCTGGACTAAAGGATCCTGATTAAAATTCCCCTGTTCGCTGAGCATAAAGCAGCCAAGTGGCTCTTTCTCAAGGGCACTGACAGATCTACACTCTTCAGCTGAATTTTCTGGAACCAGACTGAATCTCAACAAGACTGAATTTTTCTGACCTTTGACCTCTAGCTAGCATAAATAATCCATTGATGTTTGTAGCAGTATATTGTGCTTGACCAACATTTATGCAATGACAAAAATGGCCTATCATGCAGTTTGTTTTTGTTTGGTCTGTGTGTGAATGGTTGAGAGGGTGCCCTGCTCTACTGCGGCCCACCCGGACAGATAGACGCACTCCCTCACTTCATATCTGCCTCGCTCCCTTGATAACTGGAATTTATGTGCTGAATTAATGCAATTAATTATGCGGCCCTGCATTCCTGTGGGAGGAGAGGGACAGTGAGAGTCGAAAAAGTGGATCTGCTCAGTGCTGACATTGTACAGCATGACCTTAGATGAGCTTGACATTTTGATGCACGAAGATTAAACCCAATCCAGTTAATATATAGGGGGCAGTCGTGGCCTAATGGATAGCGAGTCGGACTTGTAAGCGGAAGGTTGTGGGTTAGAATCTCAGGTCCGGCAGGGATTGTTGGTGGGGGGGAGTATCCTCCTTCAATACCACGACTGAGGTGTCCTTGAGCAAGGCACCGAACCCCCAACTGCTCCCCGGGCGCCGTAACATGGCTGCCCACTGCTCCGGGTGTGTGTTCACTTAGGATGGGTTAAATGCAGAGAATACATTTCACTGTTGTACTCGTTATATAATCGTGTATGTGACAAATAAAAATCCTAATCTAATCAGTTATTTTAAGTACTGTACCTCACTTAGTATTTTAAATGTTTATGTACTTCACTAAGAATGGATTGCAACCACTGATGCATGCACCATCTGCATTTTTTGGCATGCTTTTTAGCCTTTTACACAAATGTACATATTCTGTAAGTATCTAACATCCAGAAGATGATCAAAATGATCAAAAATAACTGTTTTTTTGTACCCTGAAATTTAGTGTTATTTTAGTTCTAGTCATCTACTATTTAATATTTTGAATTAAGTTTTTTAAGAATTTATATTTTCTGTTTTTATTTTAATTTTAGTTTAGGTTTTAATAATTTTAGTCAAAGGTATTTTTAATATCAGTCTTTTATATCAGTTTTAGTATAAACTTTAACTTTATTTAATCATTAATTCATTCATTTTCTTTTAAATGTTTCATTTAAGTTTTCCATCTAATATTTTATGATCAGCTTACATCAGCTTTATTTTTTAAATGACCAAAAAAATAAATTGTAGAAGTCTTTAATAGTTAGTTAACAATAACAACACTGCTTAAGAATAGTGTTTTATTTATTTATTTTTATTTTTTATTTTTTTGCTGTTTTGTTGCCAGTATGACATTCTAAATGTAGGTAAGAAAAGTCTGTAAAATAGGGCCAGTGTTAAAATTAATCAATTTTCTGTATGGATTTTTCAGAAGTTTTATTTTGAATTACATATTATTATACATTATTTTGTGTTTTAGCGTGTTTTAGGAAATGTCAACTTGTGTTTCGGCAGAAAATTTTCAGCTATTCTACAATTTTTTTCTTACCGTGTATGGCATCTTTAACCTTCTTAAAGTCAGCTGTGTTCTAATTCTACTGCACACAATATTGCTATGAATGATAAATTATTTAGTCCATTTATTTTTATTTCTCCAAAAGGAAGATGTATTTTCTCTGAAAGAGCAAAACAATCACTGAAATATTACGTGCTTCAGTATTACTCCAGCAATTATTACTGAAGCCAAAGCAAAGATATTTGAAAATAAAAATCACTCTAATATTTGGCAACCATAAAAGGTCACATACTGAAAGATACCCCTAAGACAGAGAGGATGAGAAGGCATATTCCTCTCTGTCAGTGCACTCGTTTTCCTCCAAGCACACTTAAGCGAAGGTGCTATACAGTTTGTTATTATTATTACTGCAAAAGCATGATGTAACAGGCACTCAGCATCCATGTTTGCAAGAGTTAAAGCACTAAGAGCAGATAAATCTCATGTATGCTAACAGAGAGAAGAGTTTGCACCCTCCCTCTTCATGATTTAGCCTCCATTAGCCTGCTAGCATAACACACATAAACAGACATGCACAGGTTGTCCACAAACCCACAGCGCTTTTCAAAGGCAGTAATGCTCTGCCCAGACCTGTTGATGTTAAAAATGTGTGTGAAATAAAAAGAATTGATGCAAAAAGGAATTGAAGAAAATCATGCAAACAGCTAAGAAAAAGTGTGTGTGAAGCAAAACATAAAAACGCACACAGTACAAAATCTGCACTTATTATATAACACATTATAAATTATAAAAATATTTAAATTATAATGACAAATTTCAGTAACTTTCGGTCTGTTTGAGCTTTCATATGACTTGAAATATATCTTACAGTCACATGGTGCTTTTTGGAGAAGGATGTCAAAGATTTGTACGATTAAAAACATGAGTTAGACTCTAAATTAGAGGTGAGAACTGGAACAAATCTCAGGAAACATATTGTTATTCAAAGCAGACAAACTGTCTTTAGTGTTGAGAGTTGAAAAAGCAAACTAGATACTTTGAGATTTAAATGATCACCCTTTTAACCTGGTTTCAGAGAATGTGGATGTGGATTCCCTGCTGAAAAAACAATAGAACCATCACAGAAAACTCTAATGGTTTACACTACACATACCATTACAAACCATCAACTTTTAACCATTTAAACCATTAAAAAATGGTTTTATGTAGTGTGTTTTGGTACATATTCCATTAGGATTTATTGGTTTTAACAAGCCACCAATAGAAGGTGACCAATTACCAGTAGAGACCAACAGGGTACCTTACAGTTTCCATTAAAACCAATACATGTCCCATTATAACCAGTAAAACCATTACTAATTTTGTGATGGTGTCTATTGCTTTTTTTTCAGCAGGGATGTACAGACAGACACAGCTCAAACGGTTTAATCAAGCATGCACAAATATTTTCATACACATAAACGCATGAGCACATGCCACAAGGCCTGAAATAAGATAACAGGAAGACAGTGTGTGCTGCTGGTAAAGATAAAGATCTGATCTATTGTGTGTGAGCTTGTGTATGGTTTGGGTGTGTGAATATGTGCGTTCTTCCGCAGATGTTTGTGTATGTGTGTGAGAGAGAGAAAGAGAGAGAGCGTGTGTGAACTGTATGTTTATCTCTGAGCATATTTGTGTGACACTGAGCCTCAAATAACCTCCTGCCACAGACCTTCTGAGACTGGTGGTATTTGTCTCGTATGCTCTCACAGACCGTACAGCTGTTACCCTGATGTGCGTCTCAACTGACATTCTGCTGTCCATCACTTATGATTCAGGTTCTGTGTGATCAGCAAGCACTAACATTGTAATAATGTTACATTTTGGTTGCAAGTATAGTGTATATTGCAGTACAAAGTTTTAAAACAGATGTTATTTGCAACACATATTTGCTATATTATTAGTTATTTTACCATGACCCTACTGCACATCTGAAACATGCATTTTCAACATGCTGCTTTGAAAAAATATGAATTGGGAAAGTGTTATACAAATATGTGAACTGTATCGAATTGTGAATATGTCTTCATTTTTCATAACAGTAACACTTTAGTATAGGGACCAATTCTCACTATTAACTAGCTGCTTATTAGCATGCCTATTGTTAACATATCGGCTGTTTATTAGTACTTATAAAGCACATATTCTGCATGACCATATTCTACATCCCTAACACAATACCTAAACTTAACAACTACCTTACTGTCTATTAATAAGCAGCAATTAGATGTTTATTGAGGCAAAAGTCATAGTTAATGGTTTGTTAATAGCGAGAATTGGACCTTAAAATAAAGTGTGAACTTTATAACTAATATAAAATGATCTGGGAATGTTGTGAAAAGACCTGGTAGGTTTTCTTATAGTTGCCTTAAACTAATCTTTAATGTATTTTTATGATTTATGAAAAAACAACATTTGACAAGCAATTGACAATTATTTTTAGGCTTTAAAGGGATAGTTCACCCAAAAATGAAAATTCTGTCATTTATTACTCATCCTCATGTCATTCCAAACCCATAAGACCTTCATTCATCTTCAGAACACAAATTAAGATTGTTTTGATGAAATCTGAGAGCTTTCTGACCCTCCATAGACAGTAAGGGTACTATCACGATCAAGGCACAGAAACGTAGTAAGGACATTGTTAAAATAGTCCATGTGACATCAGTGGTTCAATCGTAATTTTATGAAGCTACGACAATATTTTTGTGCACAAAGAAAACAAAAATAACAACTTTATTCAACAATTCGTCTCCTCCGTGTCACCCTATAGCGCCATTTTGGAGAGTACCATGACGCATGCGCATGCTTTTCATGCATGTAAACATCGTATACGCGTGGTGCTGCTGACATAGAACACGCATGCGCTGCTCCTTGTTTACATTCAGAGGAAAGCACGCACATGTGTCATGATATTCTCCAAAATGGTGCTATAGGGTGACACGGAGGAGAAGAGTTGTTGAATAAAGGCGTTATTTTTGTTTTCTTTGTGCAATTATGCAGTTTTCCACATTCAATGTTCTGGGAGCCTGTTGATTGATTTAATAAAAATATATTTTATCTATTGATTAGAATAAGAATACTGAATTTTCATTTGTTAGTATTTCTTTTTATCCAAATGTTTAGGAACGCAAGTCAGCAAGCCTTGGGAAACGTGGGAACGACTCTGAGGAAGCATTTAGTTATAAACTATAAACTACGAAAGATAAACTGAAACTTTTTTATTAAACATCCCACCAAGTTTCTCTCTCTACTCACTAGAAGTCCAGTCATTTTTTTTTCTTCTTTACACATAGTGACACACACTTTCGGGTGTGAGTTCTGACTCACTGGTTGACATCAGTCCCACTAGTGAATGGGTCTTCAATGAGCAGACCACTAAAGGTCAGAGGTCAGCTCAGAGAGGGCAGGGTTACTGAGCTAAACAGATTATCTGAAAATGTAGTTTTTATAGAAAGCTGTTGGACAATAGGCCTGTTGATTATGTATGAGTGTGTGTTAGGATTACAAACAGAGAGGCAATATTTTTTTTCCCTTGGTGTCTGAGGTAGGATCCCAAGTTGTTGCTTTGGATAAAATCATGTTCAGTGTTTTTAAAAGCTAAATGTGCCTCACTTTTGTCCCTTTAACTAAATACTTACCAGAACAGTTTAACTTCATCATGACCTTTGACCTTGTCACTTCTTAGAGAGTCGTGACCTGCACACACGCACAGACACTCACAATACAACAGCAGTCAAATGTGCAGCCAACATGTTTTGCACAAATGAATCTTTAGCTCTGAAATTTTTAGGGAACAGGAAATGAAAGTTCTGCTTTTGTGTGATATGCATATAGCATATCTGTAAATAGGTCTGATTGGCTATGCTGCAAAGCATGTGCATATTCATGCAGAAGTGTAGTTTAGTGGGCTGCTTTGGTGCTTTTATGTATCCAAGGTTCTCAGTGCGAGTTGTCATAGTTTTGTATATTTCTATAGTGATGAATGAAAACTAACTTTTATGCCCCTTTTGCAAAAGCAATGATAGCTTTTCTATGATGTTCCAAAAGAGGAAAAATATATCAAGAAATTGCAAGTTTTCTCTTCAACCACGAATAAAGCAAAATAAAATTAATGCTGATTTGATTCAATTTATGCATTTTAAAATGAATGAAGTTGGATTGTAAAAGGAAACCAGCATTTTTTTGGTCAAAATTGTGAGAAAGGCAATAATATTTTATGTAGCATGCGGGACATTTGAGTAGCGCATTCTAGGAAAAGTGAAACATTTTGTTAAAGGGTTGTGGCATCCCAGAATGCATTGCAGCATGAATACATTATGTGGTTATTGTTATATGATTATTGTATTTAATTTGACTTAATACTGTCATTGTTGTTGATTTCATGTGCGTTGCTGATTTTATTTGGTGACTTCCTCTGTTGATAAGGTTTGTGTTAAATGTTGAGGTCTATTTTAAAACCATATAAAACACATTTTTTTGTATTTACAAGATAGTCTCCCTGCTTTATGTTAAGTGTAATACAAGAATGCCTAAAATAAGAAATCTTGTGTTGATAATTTAATATTTGTATAAATATATCTGTATGATCTGACCAGAATGTATTGACTCAATAAGACATTTTGAATTTAATGAATGAACAAATTTAATTGGATAGGTACTTGGGATAATTTAGTAATTTTTGTTTTCATAATGAATTCCCATGCTTCTATCTCTGTTATTTCATACTTTTGAGGACTTTATTATTATTTAAAAACATGAGAAACAGTATTTGCAAAGAATAATATTGACTGGGGTTTCTCTTGTTTTAATTTTAACATCCTCCAGGCCTATTTTTTTTTTGTATTTTTGTATTTCAGGTAGCTTTTATAAACCTACCTTTATAAAATACCTTTTTATAAAAAAAAGTATTTGAAGCTCTATTATTGCAGTACTCCTATGGAGACCCCACGATTGCATAATGGTCTCGTATGGCCATAGTTTCCAAACACCTTGAAGGCTTTCCTGTTTATTTACAACAAAGCAAAGAGGACATGTTGTCCACCGAGAACTCCACCTCTCCCTTCATGCCTCTGCATCTCTCTCTTGGTTTTGCTCTTCTCGTTCGTTCTTGAACAATGGATCTTAAAGTCTTTGTGTGGAATGTATCTGCTTTCAGGAGCACAATCAGAATTTAACAGGAATGTTTGTGGAAAAGCATAACTATGCGTCCTATCGTCACGGTCAAGGCCGTATTAGTGAGGAGGAAATATGAATTTAACGGTTAGAAACTCTTTAGCGACTCATGTTGGTATAATTAAAACATGTTCACACACACACTGTCTCACACACACAAGGCTAGCATGAGGTGCCGAGTAAAGTAGATTAGTCTGCGATAAATCACATCTGCTCGGTGTGAAAGTGATGATACAGACATACTCCATAAACTCCAGCATGCCAAAAAACACACGTGAAACACAGAGACGGAGAAAAAACACACATAAACAGACACTAAAAACTGACATGTGTGTGGAAGAAGAGTACAAGGAGGCACTCTTGAGCTTCAGCTAAAGCTTTATTACCATGTGCTTGAGTAGTTTGCAATCACACCCGCATAAAGAATAAACTCTTAATACATTCTCCTAAACCAGAGACAGCTATAAGTAAGCCATTTTTATTTTTACCCACACTTGTCTTTGGACCACTTGACAACTTATTGTGCCTGTGTTTGCTCATGACCAACCTGAAACGTTTTGCACGAAGGCACCTCTTTTTGTTTTTTTGCCTCGGCGCACAAATAGTTGTAATGTTTTAGATGACACAACAGCAATCACAATGTATAAGTCAAAGAAAGATTTTCAAACTTTAATTTTAAATGTCTTTATTTTGTAATTTTAAAACCATTTTAAAATATATGTCTGTTCAAAGTTCCTTTGCAAAAATCCAAAACAGCACAAAATAAATATCACCACTTATCTTTTACAAAAACGCGTAATATCTAATTATTATATTAATATTTAAACCCCATCGCACAAAAATTTCCAGAACATGATCGTTCAACCAAATTCAACAAGTGTGGGTATTTATACTCTCGTGGACTCTCACTTGAGAGCATGCGCAGTATGATATTAGTGTGAATCAAACAATACCATTCTCAAAACCAGTTCAAACACAGCAAACTATTTTTATATTAGCCTATAGTACACGGGACCTCTCAATAAAGTGATTTTAATTTAATTTAATTTAATTTGTCCATTCCCAAAACATTTCAAACATTTGTAGATTGGTCTGTATTTTTCTAATACAGTTTAAAACTGCCTTAACAAATTACTTAACATGTTATTTATTTATTTGTTTTGCGTGTTTGTGGATTCAGTCAGTTTTTGAAACTCACTGATAGAATGTGATTTCTGCGTGAAAACGTTCCTGAGCAGATTTTGCGCACAAATACCTGCGTACGCAGTTAGTGAATGAGGCTGACAGCGTCTGTCAAGCTGAATTAAGTGCAAAAACTGTGAAGAAGAAAGGACATTCAATGCAGCAAGTATGTGAGGCGCTGTGGAAAAACATTCATTTTCGACTAATGCGTTATTTGCTTTCCACGGTTTGCACTGAGGAAAGAAAAAAAAATATTACATTCATATTAAGCAACACTGCCATCTGTTGGTGAGACTGTCACAGCACAACAGCTTCAACTCGATAAGTCCTACTGAAGCTCCAATGTGTCTTTCATTACGAGCATGTGAAACATTCATCCATCGCTAGACATTGCTTATAACGTGGCAGTTTATGTAAAGCAAAAGATTTGAACTACATTCACTGTGCTCCATTCATTGTGCTTAGCCCTGGACATCCATCTCCTTGCTTCTTCTCTGTAGGCCCTTCTTTTTGTTTAAACCAAACTATCAGTCATTGAGTCTTTGATCGTTATGTTCCAGAGTGTGTGATCGTCACGTATCCTCTCGGCTCTGACTAGCCCGTGACGACACATGGCATCGTGAAGTAGCCGGATGGATGAGGGAGGACCATACAACCCTGATCTGGGCTGGGGGTGTATGCAGGGGGTTCATCTGAAGGGTTATCGGTTGGGCTGTCGACAGGGTCGGGGTTTTGAGTCACTGGCATGGAGATGGGAGGAGTTACAACGCAGCCTCTATTTTCTGGAGCAAAACTCTCAGACTTTCCCAACACGCACTTGTGATTTCTGTCCATAGAGCCGTCAGGTAATTTGTCCTGGGTGCAGGATTCCTCGCAGCACAGAATATAAGGCCCGCTGAAGTTCAAGCCTGATTTGTCTTTGCACATGCCTTCCTCCACATAGGCGTGCAAGTGGTTTGATCCACCTGACCTTGCCATTTTGACAGCATCTTCACTGTGTGACAAAAGCGGCTCCCAAGAGACACTGTAACAAAGTTAAGCGTAAAATAAAAATATTGTCAGACATGGAGATTTAAGAGACACACGCATGAAACTGAACCCACTTGCATAATGTGACTTACAGTAAGTTTGAGGGTTTGAAAAGAAAAGAGGCATTAGGCGACACGTTTCATTTCCTTTTTAGAGAAGTGTTGCTAAAACTAAAACTAAAAGCAAAACTAAAACTAACAATGTTTTTCAGTAATAGTGCTGAAATATAAATAAAATCTAAATAAGAATACTGAAGTAAAATATAAAAATATTTTAATAACACATTCAGTTGAAGTACTGAAATTACTAAAACTAAAGCTGAAATAAAATAATTAAATGTAAATAATTAGAATAAAAATTCAAACCACATAAATCACACAAATATGTCTAAAACCTTAAACTAAAATTAAAACTGAAAATATAAAAATAAAAGCTAATCTGAAAATATTGATATTTATGAAGACAATTCATATTTTTATTGCAAAATGTAGTAATTTGATTCAGAGCTTACCTGCTTTTGCAGAGACTGATGTTGTCTGCAGCCAGTAGTACACAGATGGAGGTTGACTCTTTCTCACTCTGGAGATTTGGCCATCCACCGGGAGTCTTCTGAAAGAGAGAAAGAGAGAAAAAACAATTATGTAATCCATATAACTAGGTGTAATTTGGAAGAGTGGATTAGGCCTTTATAGTTATAAAACTTAGACTGTACTTAGACCAGAAAGGCATATTTGCCATCATTTTAGCTTTTGTGTACCAGAAACAGTGAAATGGAATACCTTTTGACAAAGGTATTGAAATAAAAACAAACTGAAAACACTATATCAATTATATTGTGCATCAAACTGCAGATTCACCTTAAACATTTACTGTTCTGAGATCAGTTATAAAGACTCACCTTCACCATCCCCTCCAGCACTTTGCTCTTTATGGGTGATGGAATCGATCCTTTCCAAATCTTGATCCTTCTATTATAGAATTACATGCATGAATAAACAAGCACAAACAAAAACCGCTAAACATGAACGACCATTCCTGTACCAATACCAGTGTAATGATATGAGATTGATTTCCAGAGAATGTATAAATTGATTAAATGTATGCCATTTTGGATGGATGCATAAATGCATGTATGTAAATGTATAGTGAGTTTCACCTGTGTAAGACTGGTAGGCCGCTGTACAAGGTGACGATAAAAAGCACGGCCACAAACACAGCAGACAAAATGTAGATTACAGCGCTGATGGGTGATGAAACTACAAACAGACACACACAAAGAGTTTTTCTTATGCATCACGTTGACGTTGCTCCGTATCTTTTGATCATAATGAATCGCAGTTTAGAATCTGGCATTATGCCTTACTGTTTAAAGCATGCAGTAGTTTACCCATTGCTCAAAAAACAGAATCTGGACTCATCAGTTTTAACAAATTTTAGGCCCATTTCTAATCTGCCTTTAATCTCCAAGATTCTGGAAAAAATTGTGTTTTCACAGTTACAACGTTTTTTAGCTGATAACTCAATGTTTGAAACATTTCAGTCAGGTTTTCGTAAATGCCATTCCACTGAGACTGCGCTTTTGAAGGTTCTTAATGATATTTTAATATCATGTGATTCGGGGGATTTTGCAATTCTTGTGCTCTTAGATTTGACGGCCGCTTTCGATACAGTCGACCATGCTGTTCTCATTGATCGATTAGAACATTGCATTGGGTTAAGAGGTGTAGCTCTAGATTGGTTTAAGTCGTATTTTGCAAATAGGAGTTTTTCAGTCAAGATGGGTGAACATTACTCGAGTAATGCTTTTTTGTCCTGTGGGGTTCCCCAGGGTTCTATTTTGGCTCCTTTGCTTTTTTCTCTCTATATGCTCCCTCTTGGCTCGATTTTTAGAAAACATGGGCTGTCATTTCACTGCTATGCGGATGACACTCTGGTTTATCTGCCTGTTAAACGAAATTCTTTGGGTTTTGAGTCTCTTATGGCATGTTTGGCGGATGTGAAGGCTTGGCTTTCATTAAATTTTTAATGAACATAAAACTGAAATTTGAACTTTTCAGATTCCCCGAAATTGGATTTGGGTGAGATGTCTCTGTGTCTGAAATCATGGGTAAAAAACCTGGGTTTCATATTTGATGATGGCTTAAAGTTTGACCGTCAAATAAATTCAGTAGTCAAAGCTTGCTTTTTTCAGCTGTGTTTGCTTTCTAAAGCAAAGCCTTTTCTTTCTTTTAAAGATTTTGAAAAAGTAATTCACGCTTTTATTTTATCTAGGCTGGACTACTGTAACTCACTTTATTTTGGGATTAGCCAGGCAGCTTTATCCCGTTTGCAGCTTGTTCAAAATGCTGCAGCTCGACTCTTGAATGTGGTTAAAAAGAGGGAGCATATTACTCCTATTTTACGCTCACTACATTGGTTGCCTCTTTGTTTTACAGTGGATTTTAAAATTTTGCTCCTCGTTTATAAATTGTTTGGCCCCTACCTATCTCTGTGAGTTACTGACTGAGTATCAACCCATTAGATCCCTTCTGTCTTCCAATCAGAATCTATTGTTTATCCCTGAGTTGAGGCTTAAGTGCAGGGGAGATCGTGCTTTTTGTATTGCTGCCCCCAGGCTTTGGAACACCTTGCCACTCTCCATTAGACAAGCTTCTTCTGTTAATATTTTTAAGTCCAGGCTAAAGACATTTTTATTTTCTAAAGCGTATGGCTGATGGGATAGTTGTATGATTTTATAATTTTACTGTTTGTTTGTTGTGTGTTTTTAATGACTTACTGGAAAGCACATTGGTCGACAGAAGTTGAAATTAATTGTGCTATATAAATAAATTGTCATTGTCATCATATTGAGTTCTGTCCTGTGGGTATCAACTACTTTTGTCCTAAGCATAAATAATTTTACAAAGATATTTCCAGATCTTTTCTTTTTCTTACATCTTTGTTATTTTAAAAGAAGCTCATGATGAATTATGTACACATGAAGTTGATTACTTCAATGCAAAAAAGACAGAAGGGCATGCAATGCAATGTTAATATTATTTAATGGCCTTGAGCTAACATGAAATAACAAGAAATAATTGTATTTTTATTAACTAACTTTAACAAAGATGTAACAAAGTTAGGTAACACTTTATTTTAAGGTGTCCTTGTTACACGTCACATGTACTTACTATTATAATAACAAGAAATTATGCAGAATTACATGCAAGTAACCCCAAGCCAAACCCTAATCCTAAACCTAACCATATAAGTACATGTAGTTAATTAATATTACTCAGTACTTAAATGTATAATTACACTGTAACAAGGGCACCTTAAAATAAAGTGTAACTCAAATGTATTGCTCATTGTTAGTTAATGTTAGTTAATGCATTAACTGATGTTAACTAATGGAACCTTATTATAAGATGTCACCAGACAAACATGCAGGGTGTATTTTCATGTACACGCCAATTTTTTAACAGTATCTGATTGTATCTCAATGTAATCCCAATGTAAAAAATTAGCCCAATCTACTCAAATCCAATTTATATATCAAAATAAATAATTTTCTTTTCTTTTCTTTTAACTGAATTAAGTACTGATGTAGTAATTAATTTCTACTTTAAATTTAAAGGACAAAACAAACAATGTCAGATTATTGTTCCAAAGCACATCTCAATTGTGAACTGGGCATTGAAAATGTATCCAAATTTCTCTCAAATTAAATTTAAATATATCAACATTAAAATAGGATATTATCAGAAGCGCACATCTGAAATCAAGGCGTTACCTGGCTTAATAGTAAACACTGCTGGCTGCGACCATTCTGATGGCTCAACGCGATAAATATCATCAGGTTCAGGCAGTAATCTGATCTGGGCCTGGTATTCAGAAGGATCTAGATCCGTAAAGGGAATGTCAAAATTGCTCTTCTCTTCAGAAAGGGTATACATTTCTGAGGTCTACAAAGAGAAAGTGAAATCATGCATGTGATCAGTCACAGCTACAATGAATCATTTAGTAAACGCAACACAGATGCTGAAAGATAACTAACGCACCTTGTTGGTCGAGATTTTTAGCTGGATGGAGAACTTAATATCTTCGGAAACAACTGGTTTAGACCAGTTCAGTTTGAAAACGCCATTGCTTTCCTTCACATGGATCTGGTCAGGTTGTGAAAGTTTAACTTGAAGAAAAGAAGAATGAACGTTAGTGGTCTTCCCAAACTCCAGATGGCAGCACTGGCATACAAGACTCAGCTAAAAATATTTTTTTTTTTAAAAACTCACTGTGTTTTGAAGTAGGGAACGTCCTAGAGTTGTACACTGGTCTCAGCTCCACTGTTAACAGGTAAGGGTCACGAGTATTTACCGAACACATGAACTCAGAAAGCTCAACGTCTCTCGACTTCAGCTGAGGATCTTCACAACAAACAGAGGAACTGAGGGAGGGAAAGAGCAGTCAGTGTACAGGATGTGACATCACGCTTTAGATCAGTTTTTAGTCACATGAGTTTGTGATGGATGGAGAACTCACTTATCACTATGACTACAGTAGAGATGATAAGACATAAACTGATAATGTTCTGTCTTCATTTGCCAGGTACACGTCACAGTTGTTTCTCCCGCTATCACGCACTGCAGGTTAAAGACTCCATCTGCGAGAGGTCATGAACTTCAGGTATTTGCAGTGTAAAAAGGACAGTCTTGTCAATTTTAGACTATTAGCAAAATATAAGCAAAATGAATACCATTGTGAGTCTTCCAGGACACCAGGGGGCTCCAGTCACTCCAGAGTCCCACGAGACCTCGCGCCCTCACTCTGGCTTGATAACGGCAACCAGACAACAGTAACTCCTTGTCAATAATATACTCAGAAGCACTGATGTTATCCACAATCTGTTCCAGTAAAAGAGAATGAGAAAACAGATTATTTCACAAACAAAAGAAGTGTGGCCGAAATAGTATACTCTCTGAGTACTTCTCTTGATTAAGTAATTACATAGCAACTGTTAAAAAATATAATTATGCTCTAGGAATGTATGTAGTATAAATGTAATCCGGGCTGCGTTCTACTTTGCTTTTAGACTCACACTCGCAAACTTCCCTACGCACTTCCCCTTAGGGGAATCCCCACTGCCATTTTAAAGTGTGAACTTTATATGGACAGATCCTCAAACTTTATATGGACAGATCTTCAGGGCCCTCGATTTCAACCGACGGAGCGAGTCTACTTCATATGTACAATTCAGACAGCTCCATATAGCACAATGCGACACAATTGTGATGGCACTGCAGATCGCATTGGATTTACTCCCACATCAAACAGGTCTATAATACATGATTTTATATACATATACATATACATATATATATATTTTAAAACAGCCCAAGTATGCCTATATACATATAAAATGCTGCATCAAACAGGTTACAAAAAAAAAAGAAAAAGTAAATAATCAACTCCATAGCTGATTCCAAGTAATCAAGGGCTGAGGATGTTCCATTCTGGCCCATTGCAAGGGTTGCATAGCACCCATGCAACATAATCACTGATATACATCCGAGTCGGAGGGAAGCTAACTTGGGAAGGGCCTAAAAAACTAAATGGAACGCAGTCTGGCCTGTCCAAACAGTTTCGATCTTTGCACTTGACCACTTGTCTACTTACATGACGTATTTCCTATATTTGGCCCAAGTGTTCAAGTGGGACTGCAAGCCTGTAGAACGATTATCCGATGGGAAACACTTACTACAACATAGTGTAAAAATGCAAGTTTTTACAGAGCTTTATTGACACATTCTGTGTTTATTTACGCATACTGTTACTTTGCACTTTAAAATAAACTTTTTCTGTTTCTGTTCAATAGACCCTATGAACGACACAATTTAATTGTGATGCTTCTTATTAAGTGATAATAAACAGTTGCAAACATTTTTTTTTTCTTTATTCTTTTATGAATGCTGTGAATTCAGACACACTTTACAAAAAGTTTTTTGCGTACTGTATAGTAGGGAAGTATGCGATTTCGAATGCAGCCCTTGTTTATGAGAGTAATTGAATCATTCATTTAAAACACTGATTCATTCACGAACAAAATCTGTTGATTGCCTATGTGAGCGAGTCATTGAATCACTCACTCAACCGATTCGTTCAAAACACTGATTCACTCAGGAAGTAAACGCCGCTGCGTGTTGTCAATATTTCCTCAAAAATGTAAGTTACTACTCGATATTAACACCTTGCTTATTGAACTGGTGTGTAAAAAACAATTTCACATTCGCAGACATGCTATCAATGTCACTTTTAGTCAATTCATCACACCGGAAGATGATTTGATTTGTGTGCATAAATATTACAAGAATGTGCGAGGCTTCCGGTGTCACCGCTTCAAGATATTTCAGTTTACAGAAACAGTCTGTTATTCTCATTGACACTGCAAACTAGTAATTGTTTTCCAATTTGTGTAATTTAGTATCGTAATTTAGTATCATTATGCATCCTAAGTATCAGAAAATAACTTCTGCATTACAAAATAGATGGATATCAGTAACACACGGATCATGCACGTGCAAGAACGCATTAATCATCGGTAAACAAATGCTCTGCCAACATGTTGCCTATATAAATACATAACACGCTCAGCATTTACCTATGTAAATATATCCAAATCTTGACAGTGGATCAGTCTCCGGTTTCAGAACACTAGCATCACTCTTTCATGTGGAGGCTTTATCTTAGGTGGGAATCGTGTGAAGTCTGAGGTTATGATGGTGTGTCATTACAATGGCAGATTGTGGTGTTTGATATTACAGTGAAACAGAGCTACTTCTGCACAGACATTGTTCTAGACAGGATATCCACAAGATATCCTATCAGATAATATTTGAGGATGTCAGAACTTTAATGCATGTTACTCATTTAAATCAACTGTTCCATTACAAATATACAGTAGGATACAGTGTCTTTCAAAAGTTTGTTTAGAGTCAGCAAGATTCTGAATGTTTTTTTTTTTTTTTGATTGAATGAATGAATGAATGAATGATGCATTTATATAGCACTTTATTGTGTATTGCTGTACACCCAAAGTGCTTTACAATCATGTGGTGGTGGGGGGGGGGGTCTCTCCTCAACAACCACCAGTGATTGAATTAATGACTGAAATCATTCTAATATGATTTGGTGGAATATTTATATGGAAATCATGATAATGTTTTTCAGGATTCTTTGATGAATAAGTGTGTGGGTGTGTATGTATAATTTTACTTTTTATATATTAATATTATTTATAAAATATATATTTTTTATATTAATCAGCACAATTTTAGTGAAACATTTAACTGAATTAAAGGTTGTTAAATTATCTAAACCTAAAGGTCATTGCACACTGAGTCCCAAATTTTCGCACGTTAAAAAATAAATACGACTTCACATTGTGTCAATCACGTTTACACACTGCCTCCGAAACTTTTGTCCGTCATTAAAAAATCAGATCAGGTTCGATTTTCTGTGTTTTGGCATCCGTAGCAAGCAATTTGATAGGAAAGGATGACGAATCCGAAAAAACCCGAAAAAACGCATACGAAAATTTCAGACTCGGTGTGCAATGGCCTTATGGGTGCATATTAGTACCTTAAGTATATAAGCATTTTGGGTGGATAAAGCACAATGATTTTTTTTTCTGCCAGTGTACTGTGTGTGTGTGTGTTTGTACTCACAGTCCAGTCATGCTTGTATCTGCGATACTGAAGCTGGTACACAAGAGTTCCTGTGATATTTGAGGATACAGGATACGGGCTTCTCCAGGACAGCAGATGACCTCCGCCTTCAGCTACCCTCTCTGTGAAATCAATTGGGGCCATAACTTTTCCTGAAATCACACACACACACACACAGAACGGTGAAAGGCTTTTCCATGCCAGAGATGCTTTAGAAGGTAAATGCACATGCACAAAACACACACTCACCATGCTGAGCAACTCTGAGAGTTGTTGTGGCTCTGGGCACACAGGGTACTTTGAAGTATAGAATGTGACTTGTCTGTAAGTTAAACCTCTCAGAGTCATAGCGGCACACGTGAGAGATCTTCCCATTGGATAAAAGCACACCGGATGCATTCGAGACGCAAGGTGTTTCATCACTACAGAGAGGGAGAGAGGAAAAAAAGTTATTTTCTCTGTTGTAGAATTTCTTTCATTGTGTATTTGTTTGTTTCTTTTGTCACCTACTCTAAACTTTTGTCATAGTAGTATAATTCAAGTGTGTTTTCTTGTGGATAAACTTGTGGATCGACCTCCCATGTGCACTGTGCATAGCTCATGTAGTCATTGTGGCACTGCAAGGAATCCAGCACTGCAGATTCTGAAACAAGAGTTCAAAGGTCAGTATTAAGTGTAATGACATCAGTTCATGTCTGAGATGCACAGATTTGATAGACATTGCAACATAAGAGTCACTAAATTGCCACTGCATCCCAAAAAAAAAAAAAAGTCTTTTTTTTTTGATTTCACATGGATAATACTTAATACAGGCTTAATTAGTTTAGTAGTACAGGCTTAAATAGTGGCACAGATCAGGGTTATTATAGTTAACTAAAACTGAAATTAAAATGTTGTTTCTTGAAAGAAAGTAAATGTTAACTGAAATAAATTAAGATATATAATTATTTTATTTCAGCTAGTTGCCAGGGCAACATTTTTCATTTTAATTTAGTTTACTGTGATGTACTAAAATAACTACAATAATATAAATAAAAATGAATAAAAGCTATATAGACATAAAAAAATAAAAATGACAAAAACACACAACAAAATGACCAAAATGGAAAATATAAAAATAAAAACTGATTCAAAATATTAATACAAATTATAATAGTATCTCAATGATGCTAAAAACACTTCACATATATTCTTTTTTTTCAGGTAAGAGACTTATAAAAATGTCCATAAATGTTTATCAACATCAACTTGAGGTTTTTTATTTGCAATTTATATGACTATGAAATGTATATTTTAGGTGACTGTCTTAAAACCGTTTTTCACTATTTTAGTATTTTAAATAGTTTTGCAGTGTAACTCATTTTCCTTTATTTTTAAAAATAAATACACTTAATAATTTAAATTCAAATTTAGATATTAAGTTAAAAAAATAATAGTCATTATTATTTTTAGCTCTTGTTTAGTGTGTGATATTACAATACATGTCAGCTTCCCAAAAGTATTTCATGTGAACTATTGCTCATTAAAAATTGCAGTGCATGAATACGTGAAATGTCATATCATATACATGCAATATACACCTGCACGCACACACACACACACACACACACACACACACACACACACACACACACACACACACACACACACACACACACACAAAAAGCCTGATGAATGATGATTTGTCCTCCAGTTTTTTTTTTTCAAAGCTGTGTCTATTTTCCCCCCAGATGTGTGGCCACAAGCAGGAACTTCCAGTGACTTACTAGACTGACAAAGCTCTGGGTGATGTAAGTTTTGGATTGCTAAACTTAAAGGGATTTTTTCATTATTATTATTAGATTCTGCAAAGCTCTCAAGATTAGTTAGAAGTGAACTTCTAAAATCAGATCTTCAGAGCTGCTTTATACTGACCAATCTAAGCCACGTCCTGAATTACAAGTGTCTGCAAAGGAAAATCTCTATTGACGTTTAGTTCGGTCCAAGATAAGGATTTATTTTGGCTGGGATAATAAAATTTATATGTATGAGTTCAGAACGGAGGCCCCAAGAAGACTAGAGAACACACTGATAAGTGTGCTTATCAGTGTGTATCTGGTGGACACAGGCCTGAACTAAACAGGTTGTATAAAAAAGAATTGAATGCAATAATATCTGAGAGTGTTATCTTTCTCTCTCACCTTTCCCAGGCTTGACTTCATGATGAGGACAATTTTCATCACTGATGTCCCCCCTGACCAGCAGAGCGAATCCAACCAGATGCAGAATCCATGTGGAGAACATTGTAGCTGAGATCCAAGATCAGAGGTGATTCTTCTGGTTACTTTCAAGATATCTGAATAATTACAAACCAGTTCTGATGGTTAGAACCACTCGATTTAAAGGCACGGTTCACCCAAAAATTGAAATTCTGTCATCATTTACTCAACCTCATGTCATTTGGGCAACATCTGAAGAATGTTAACCTTACGGACTTTAAAAAAATGCTGAGCCGTTCTTCAAACTAGCTTATTTTGTTTTTCCACAGAAGGAAAAAAGTGATACAGTATTGAAACAACAAACGAGGGCGTGTTGTCAGAGTTTTATTTTTAGGTGAACTATTACTTTAAGAACAAATGCAACACAAGACATCGTGCTGTTATAAAAGCAAACACAAACACATAGGTCTAAAAATCACACCACAGACATGCTTCTGAGAATTCTCATTGGTTTTAAGCACAAAACGTACTTCCTTTTTCCTCTCACAGGTTTATGGTAACAAAAACACATTGGCCTACATTTTTTCCCCTCATTAAAAAACATTTGTCACTGAAAGCCTTTGCATGATGCACACTTAACAAACTTTAAAGGTGAAGTGTGCCTCAAGTAATTTTTGTACCACCAAACAAAATTGTAAAAATAATGACTGTTTTCAAGCAAGTTTCCTGAGCGCTCCTCCTGTCTACCATTGGTCCGACAAACAGATTGTTTCGCCTCAACCTCATATCATTGGTTGCATCTAGAGTAAGAAGTGATTTAACATTACACACTTCACTTTAAGATGATTAGTAATTTTAAAAGTGTCACAAAGCATCTAAAAAACAAGAAACGTTGCATATATTATATTGCTTACTGTTTGTGACAAAAGCATGGTGACCTCCAAATCCATCTTTCAATGAAGAATTCAAACTCCATCTTTTAATGAATGGAGCACATCCAGGAACAAGTGAACATCTTAAACACCACTGTAGATCTTCATACATAAAACCACTCATTTGGGGGTGAACCTGACCATCTACCCGTAACCCACTAATGGAGCTATGTAGCGTAAAAACAGACGTAGTACTGTATGTCGCACTACGTTTCTCGCAACTGCCAGGAAACTGTAAAGAAAGGGATTTCCCTAAACTTAAAAGAGGGTGAGGGGCGTTTGGGGAAAGAGATGTGGTCACACAGAACACGTCCTGTCAGAAACTGACTTTAAACTGTGTTTAGTTTGTAAAAGTTAGTTCAGTTTCTTATGTTTTTTTATGTTGTTTTTAAGTTTACGCTTTCATTTCGAGGTTGCGCGGTGTACGGTAGGTGTGCTATATTTAGCTGCGGTGAAGTACACGTGCATGTAGGTGAATGAACTCAATGAAAAGGGCAGAAAAACAAAAACAGGTTCTTGCTCCTACAGGGACATAAACTGTGTTTTTTCTATGACGAATCTCGGTGGTCGATTTGGAAGTCTACAGTTACGCTTATAACAAATTTATTTTTTGGAAATTGTGAGATTACCATGTCATGATCACCTCATCAAAATTATCTTTTTAATTAATTTATTTTTTAAAAGTGAATCTTATTTTATTATCAGTGTTTTTTCAGTAAATTAGGGGGAACAAAATTACCTCATTCACATTAGTTATTTAGCAGACGCTTTTATCCAAAGAGGCTTACAAATGAGGACAATAGAAACCAACAAAAACCAACAAAAGAGCAACATGCAAGCACTATGACAAGTCTCAGTTAGCCTAACACAGTACACGTAGCAAGTGTTTTTTTATTATTTTTTTTTTTTTTTTTTGGTTAATAAAGAAAACAAGTAGATAGAATAAAAAAAGAAAGCTAGTGTTAGAGGGTCAGATAGATACAAAGACGACTAATAAATACAAAGAAGACAGATAGATAAAACAGAATTAGAATAGAGAGTGCTAGAGTTAGAAGGTCAAATAAAGAAATATATATATATATATATATATATATATATGTATATAGACACACACACACACACACACACACACACACACACAATTGTTTTAAATCCCCAAAAAGTTTTGTGTATTCACAGGCAGAAGTCCTTTTTTTCTCCTTGAATTGTTTGATATTTTTAACACCAGCAGATTATAGTATTTCATAGTCTTACTCATTTCATACCATGTATTTCTTAACTTCAGTAAATGGCTGTATATAATTTCAGTAGCTCAAAGTCTACTCTGAAAAAAACATTGAAAAATCAGTGAATTATAGAGTTTCATACTCCTCTAAATGTATATATTTGTTTAAAAAAAGTCCTTACCTGTGTTTCTGTCATCAAGAAAGACTTGTAAACATTCCATTCATCAGTGCTTGGATAAAAGTGAGTTTAACTTGGTCTGATGCAGTCAGCTTCAAGTCAGTATGCTTTCCTAGGCTGTGTTCTCATTACTGAAGTGCATTTGCACTGAGATCATTTACTTGAACTACCTCAAAGCCAAAAGTTCCTTTTTTTCTCTCAGTTGGGTAAAAACATTAGTTGCTTGGTCATCAGAAACAGTCTTACCACAGGAACAAGGTTAACTGAATGTGAACCAACAAAAATGACCAATGATGTCTTGATCAATACATTTTAATGACATTATTCACCTTATACCACACAAACACCACCATATTATGGACAAAGAAAGCTACAGCGCTCAGAAGCACGAAAGAACACCTCTACACATGGATTCACACCGACAAACATAAATTCACACACAAGCACCCACATTCACTTGCTAACACACATGCTAAGATACATCCATGAACTCACATATGCAGACTCAAAAGAGCTTTTCAGTAAAAGGCAGGAGATCTTGGAAGTGACATAAATTTATCTCTTTCTCTTCCTCTTTCTGTCTGTACATGATGCATGTTTGTGCATGCATGAATTATAGTCTGCTCTTCTATTTGAATTCATAGTGATCAAAGTCATTAAAATCAACTCTAATAAGTTTGTTGCCTTTTTGATTAGTTGCAGATGGAAGAATGTTTAAGCATCCAGTCTATTTCTCTCATATTTCCTTTAACCACACGCAATTCCTTGGTAACTTGAGCAACTTGGAGTCCTAAATGAAGGCTAACCAAAAAAACTCAAAGCGCTTAGCAATGCTGATAATGTGAACACCCTTTATTATAGGGGTTAGTAACATTATATTATAGGGGTTAGTAACTTGTATAGGATAGAGCGAAAAATACAAAAGTTTGGATCGTATTACATGTTGAATGTATGAATACATATGTGACCCTGGACCACAAAACCAGTCTTAAGTCGCTGGGGTATATTTGTAGCAATAGCCATAAATACATTGCACGGGTCAAAATTATTGATTTTTGTTTTATGCCAAAAATCATTAGGATATTAAGTAAAGATCATGTTCCATGAAGATATTTTGTGAATTTCCTACCGTAAATATATCAAAACTTAAAGTTTGATTAGTAATATGCATTGCTAAGAACTTAATTTGGACTTTAAAGTCGATTTTCTGAATATTTTGATCTTTTGCACCCTCAGATTCCAGATTTTCAAATAGTTGTATCTCGACCAGACGTCAATGGAAAGCTTATTATTATTCAGCTTTCAGATGATGTATAAATCTCTATTTCAAAAAATTGACCCTTATGACTGGTTTTGTGGTCCAGGGTCACATATACTGCTTTTTGACGAACAAGAAAGTTTTGAGTTCTGAAACTTACAAGATGTTTTTATAGTACAATGACCAATTATATGTCAAAAGATCAAGGGAATTTTGGCTTCTCTGTTCATGACCCCTTTAAGACTGCATATACAAAAAAGGGCAAAACTTCATCAGCAAAGAAGAATGGTGAATGATAGGGGCCGTCAAGCAATAAGAAGGATTGTGTCCAAATAACACAGAACTACTGCAGCAAAATTGACAGCAAACCTCAATATTCGCCTTGAAGTGAATACACAAAAACTGACCACAGAGACAAAACCAACATCCATGAAAGAGCTGCAACTGATACAACTTTAATAAGAGATACCATTGCTAAACTGCGAAAAAGATCATGGTGTCATGATCATAAAACTTGTGCAGCACCAAGACGAACTTCAGCATTTGCACTGTCCAGACAAATTGACTTGAATATTGAATATTGATAGCTGACTTGAATATTATCAAACCACTGTGGGCAGTTTCGGAGAGAAGAGCGAGAAGCAGATTCCCTTCTTCAATGTCTCTAAAGTAACTGGCAGATGTTCTGATAGATGACTGGAGAATATTTATAGGAGACTATTTTGGGTTGGAAGCCGAATTAAAGGCAAAGGGTGATCAACCACCTTAATAATGAAATGTTGTTCATATTATTTTGTCTAACCCCTGTAGAGGTGAAGAAATAGTAATTGCAGAGAAGGACTGGGAAATGTTGCATGCCATCTTTGACGTCTCATTGCCCACATAAGCACCAAAGATCAATTTCTCAATGCATGTACTAACCGCAAGACTACGGGCACAGAGTACATGATTTCAGCTGCTTCAAAACTGTCTTGAATATAGCTCCATCAAGGAAGTATGAATGAAATTTCAGCTATAAAAAAATCACATTGAATGCTTTTATATGCTTTGGTTTGTATGCTCTCTTCAGTTTTGATGGCAGAATGCTTGCATTCGGCCATGATCTGTGCATTAAAAGTTCACTCACATTAAAGCGATGTGAAACTGTGACGCTTCCTGACCACAAGGGACTGGCAATAAATGAGAATATTTATCATATTTTAATAAATATCAGCTTCCTTAAACATGCATCTACATGAACAAACCAACATTTAATCAGCATGTTTCAGTAGAGCCTTTACAAAACATTATTGTGAGAATTGCAGTTAGAAACAGTTATTTTTAGTGTTCCCCAGTTGCATTTATCAGATTTTTTTATTGTTAAAGTATGCTGTCAGTCTCCAAACCTTCTGTGGAAATTGCAAAGCGGGAAGCATTGTATAGACATAGATAGATAGATAGATAGATAGATAGATAGCTCACCAAATGAAGCTCATCGTCCAATGATTTTTTTCCTTTTCGTCATGCCATCACCATTTTAGGAACAATGATTTCTGATTACTTGACAAAGGACAGTCAGCCTTTACTTGTACTTGTCAAGAGCGTGACTGTCTGTCAGACCACATGTTAAAAAGAAAAAAATGAAAGAAGAAAACAGAGAGATAAAGAGAGATCGTGTGAAGATACGACATGCAATGTGGGGAAAAAGGCAAACTGTTTCTTTACAGATGAGCAGAACGAGCCTCTTTAGATCACAGCGTTGTCATGAGTGAAAATATGTCTTATAATATTTGATTCATATCAGAAAAATATTCATATCAGAAAAAAACCTCGATCTGCATATTTCTATGTACAGCAGTTAGTTGCTTCACTGATGTAGCTGTGAATACAGTATGCACACAATGCAGTAAAACAGTACGCTGCTCTACACTACTGTACTCGCTGTTCAGGAAGAGGTTTGTCTCACTTTGAAAAAACACACTCATGACACTTGCCTTGGCTCTGTGCAGAGCTCTGTTATCGATTGTACAGAAAAGACTGGGGAAATAGTGGAAAATGTTTGCAGGCTTGATCAGAATTTCTGTGTCTCAGGAAAATGATGAGTGCAAACAGGAAGAGAACAAAGCAAAATATACAGTTTTGCTTGTGGACACACAGTTTACTTGCTTTTAAGGGCACAAACTGCTCTTATTATGAACTCAGTACCTTTTAAACATAATTTTGTGTCCATGCAGACTCAGAAAAAAGCCCTGGCCCCCTGACCCTCCAGAATTTGCATAAAACCAACCAAAAACCATCTGACTGTAGCCAACCCGTGATATTATTTTTTTTGCATGCTGTATGCATCAGATGAGCAGTGGACGCCCTGTGGCCATTATTTTTCATGCATTGCAGTTAAATTCATTTCTGAACATCACAAACTATGTAACCAAAAGGACTAAAGCAATATTCCCTATTGAAAAAAAAACAGCATATGCTGGTTAGGTATGTTTTGAAGCATGGCAGCTGGTTTAAGCTGGTCCTCAGTTGGTCATGAGCTGGTTTAAGCTGGTCCTGAGCTGGTCCTGAGCAGGAGCTAGTTGCTCAGGACCAGCACATGCAGCTAAACCAGCTTAAACCAGCTGCCATGCTTCAAAACATACTCAATACACTCTTAAAAATAAAGGTGCTTCACGATGCCATAGAAGAACCTTTTTGTCTAAATGTTCCAGCCTTTAACATCTGAAAACCTTTCTGTTTCACAGCTTAAGGTTCTTCAGCTTTAAAGCTTTGACTGAATGCTTCTAAAAAAACATACTCAATAGGGCTAGTATACAAGGATCCATACTTTAAAAATCTATGAAAACAGGATGACATTTGGGCAGTTTTGGCCTACTGTTTTAAATCAGCTATATGTAGTACAAATAGTATTTGATTTGTGAATGTGTATGAATTGTGAATGTTCATTATCCATTGTCTGACCACTTTTTTAAGTTTTGTTTATGCACAGTTTTCCAGTCTTTTTGTTTTGTTACTTACTGTGGTAGGCCTATATATAGGCTATCTTTAAAACAAGATTATGGTTTGGGCTAAGTTTCCGTGAAATAAAGATGAGTATTAAATGGTTAGCTGCACATTAGCTTAATGTTAGCATTAGCACCGGAGGCTGGTCACGTGCCATCCATCTGGGTTTTTATTCAGTCTTTCCCATTCTGTGATGGATTGTATTCATTTGCAGAGCAGTTTTACCTTCTCAGAATCGTGTGTGTGAAAGTTTGCATATTCACACATGACTGATATCTGGATTCCCCTGTTTCTAATTTGATGTTCGTTCGACTCAGTTGAATTTCACACCTTTACGCTTCGGTTGCTTTTGTGAGTGTTTTGTTTTCAGACAGATGAAATTATCAAAACCCATTTAACCTTCTCTGAGCATGTGTAGGATGCAAGCATTTGAATGTATTTTTTGTATATTGAGTTCACATTGCAGTTTAACAAGAAAGCCATTGTCTTTAATCTAGACATTTATAACACGTTTTAGTCATTTAGCTGCTAACACTACACGTCAGTGGAGAATTTTTGAATCTGTGACTCAATTCAGAAGAAAAGGTGTCAAAAGCCCGATTCGGACGGTAATTGTTTCTCATATGGACGTCTGTAAAAATAAATTTACATATCACCTCAGTGATAAAACTCATGGATTCAGATGGCGATTTATTCACAGTGGAGGAGCGAGTTCTGTGATCCTCAGCACCCGGGAACGCGCTGCTCACGTGGCCAATCACATGATTGTCGGCTGTAAATAAAATTAATTTTATTTACAAATTTATTCTTATTGTGTAAAATGTATTTAAATATACTTATGGAAAATGTATTCTTATTATTCCAAGCATATTTTATAATATTTATTATTTGATTATTTAAATCTCCTGTTTAAAAATAGGAAAATAGACACGCTATAGTTGTATATAATTATACGTGATATATATCTGTTTATAATACACATTTTAAAATTGTATTGCATACCTGCTGCTGCCATAATAAAGACCCATTTGAAAGTTTGTGCTTTCTTCTTTTTCTGCTCCCAGTCGCTGTGGTGGAGCAGTCATGAAGTATTGTTCTTTTAAATACTTTCCAGCATTTCAGAAATAATATGTAAATTACACCGAAGTACAAAGTTACGGTGTTCGGGAGTGCTCAAAAAGGGATTAAACACTGAATTTTGAATCGATTTCTTCTCGTAAACTCAGAGATGTGGATTCGGACGGCAATTAAATTACCACACGACCTCGGTGTTTGTCAAAAAACAGTAGGTAATTCGGCCAGGGATTTTCACGGGGGTGGTGAGAGAAAAACACTGACATCTTGGATTCGGACGGCAATTAAATCACCAACTACCCCCTGTATATGGTGAAAATCACTTACGTCCCCCTGAGAAACAATTACCGTCCGAATAGGGCTAAAGTCATCTGCTCTAGAGTAGAAATGTCTCTTACTGGCCTCTCATTCCTCTTTTTCCAAGATACACCGTGTTAAACTCTGTGCCCTGTGATTACCTTTCTCCCTCAGAGTGATTCTCTCAAACAGTTCTCTAGAAAGTCTGTGTTCTCTAGACTTCTTAACACAACTTCCTGGTGACGAGTGTTGCGTCTTTTTTCAGTGTAAACTCGAAAGCCACAATAAAGTTAGAGCTTCCTTATTTTAACTTTTTTCAGGACCTCTTTTTCCACTGTTAAACCTTTAGTTTGTTTTAGCAAACTAAATATATAAACTATATTTATTTCAAGTTGTGCTACTCTTGAAACACGACGGTGACTCATTATGAACAGGTAGGATGGTTGTGTGGCCCAAAATTACTCTCACTTCCTGTTAGGTGTTTTACAGGAACTGTTTTTGGAGTAATTTTGTGTTGTTTGTGGACTGAACCCTAAAACAACACACTAAAGTATTCTACACCACATAAATCGAGGGTTTAAAGTAAATCAACAATTTATGTGGTGTAACGTGATTTAGTGTGTTGTTTTAGGATACCTTGAGGTGTATAATAATATAAGTAAGCTCTTCAGTAACAATGCCAACAGTATCAAACTATGTGACAGTATCAAACAAGAAGAGCCCTTAAAGAAACTGGGCATTGTGGATATTAAAGATACGTTTCATTTGAATGCTAACAGCTTTTTCCAGATATTGTAGATGTCCTTGTGCTAACAAGACAAACCCTGACCCTCTCATCATAAGTGAATTGAAGCTGATCGAATGTGATTAGCAAATTAATGTTTGCCCCTATAGTGCCACCCAGAGTTTTTTCCTTCACATATCTGTAATATTTTAACCTCAGATTACCAATGAAGGTGTTCTGAGTGAAAACTCATGTTTCTTATTCTTGAACAGAACGCCTCCTTATAGTGCAAGCGAACACACGCAGTTGTTTCCCGTCAGTCTCTTGGTAGTAAGAAGTTCCTTAGAAGTTGCAATTTCTGTATGATGTAATGCTTTCAGAAGTAGTCTACTTCCTGTCAGCCCAGCTGAGGCAGATTGTCTGGCTGTAAGTTCTGTATTGTAGTATTAGCACATTCTCCTGGTTAGGAGAACATTTTTCTCATTCAGGACATTTGGGACTTTTTTCCTACCCATTTGTTTTGTGCTTTAAAGGGCACCTATTATGCCTCTTTTATTACGAGATGTAATATTGGTCTTGGGTGTCCCCAGAATGTGTTTGTGAAGTTTCAGCTCAAAATACCACACAGATATTTTATTATAACATCTGGAAAATGTAATTTTGGGGGCGTGAGTAAAAAAAGCTGTTTTGGTGTGTATCACTCTAAATGCAAATGAGCTGCATATTCCGCCCCGTCTCCAGAAGAGGGCGTAGCATATACGTCTCTGGGTTGCATACCTACTGCAATAAACAATTGGTAGAAGCAACATGACTGAGAGCAAGAGAAGCGGCATTCACCCGTACATATGGGAAGCCAAACACACCGAAAGTGCATGGGACGAAACAGCACAATTTTACAGAGCTTGCGCCGCGCTGACCTGTCATTGGCACGGTTCAATGGACTGAGCCGTGCGACTGACTCGACAGCGCAGGGAGGACATGTTTGCTAGTGCCACTGAACAGACAGTGCGGCGCTGATCATTTAAAATACTTCGATAATATACTCACACAAATACGGTTAAAAAGTTAGCTAAGCACTATAATGACATGACATTCACAAAGCAGTCTGGAGTGAAATGATTTGCGCAGACATAAACGTATTTAGGTAGATTTTGAGGCACATTAACTTCAAAAATAAAAGTGATTCATTGCATCCTCAGTGGCTCAGATGTTGTGAGAAAATGAAGACTCTTACACTGTGTCTACACTGGATGCAAGCGACGCGGTGCGATGTAACAAAATACAATGTTGCGGCCTGGTGCGACACGACAACTGACGCATCCGATGTAGACACGGTGTTATGTTCATCCAAACACAGAATACCAGGATTGCGTACGAGACGTTGTTTGTTTGTTTGTTTGTTTTTATTTGACAAAAAAGTAGTGAATACACTCAATTCGTCAAGGATAACACAATAAAGTTTAAAATAAAGCTTGTTTCCATTGTGGTCCTTGATGTAAAGCACAAACTCACTCCCAGTAACAGGTACACTAGCACTGCATTATAAATACAAAAATTACAATAAAATTCCACATTTACAAAAATTTACAGTCACAAATAACCACATACGTAATACAAATTCATCAACAAAACAACCTACTTAAGAGCCAACTTTTAGCTTTTAGACTAAAACTAACCACTAACTAACTACGAAACATTGTTAATGTTACAGCTGCTCAAGCGCAGAGAAAATGGAGGACAGCGTATAAATACAACTCGCTGAGGGCGGAAACTACAGTAATGAAGGACCGCCAACAAACGGCTGTGGGCGGGGCCTAAACAAAGTGACATCATATTGCTTTGAGAATCAAAACCGCTTGCCTAATGAGACTGATTTGGTTTAATGGGGAATAAAAATGTGGATTTTTATCATTGTAGGGTGGTTGTGTTCACACACTGCCAACACACATATATGTCCAAACAACATGTAAAAGTGGATTTTGCACAATATGTTCCCTTTAAAGCTCTCCTGTAGTCATACGCAGCTCTGACACTGTGAACTAACTACATGCGGTGCAATGCTGCAACACAAGATAAAAGGTTTCTTTTCCATGTTTATCAGAGGTTTTGTCCTAACTAGCCACAATGGCGAGACGCAAAATTTCTATTTTAGAAAAGGTTTCTATTTCCGCGATGTCACGGCTGGAACAACAACATACAAACTATATGTGACCCTGGACCACAAAACCAGTCATAAGGGTCAATTTTTCAAAATTTAGATTACAAAAGTTGTAAAACAGCTGAATAAATAAGCTTTCCATTGATGTTTGGTTTGTTAGGATAGGACAATATTTGGCCGAGATACAACTATTTGAACATCTGGAATCTGAGGGTGCAAAAAAATCTAAATATTGAGAAAATCGCCTTTAAAGATGTCTAAATGAAGTTCTTAGCAATGCATATTACTAATCAAAAATTAGGTTTTGATATATTTATGGTAGGAAATGTATAAAATATCTCCATGGAACATGATCTTTACTTAATATATTAATGAATTTTGCCATAAAAGAAAAATGTAAAAATTTGACCCATACAATGTATTTTTGGCTATTGCTACAAATATATCCGTGCTACTTAAGACTGGTTTTGTGCTCCAGGGTCACATATGTAGATAATCTCAGGTGATTATGTGCTTTATTCAAAGTTAAACATGTCTAATGTGAGTTTGAAAATCATTTTGTGAGACCTTTATAGCCATACTGAAAGCAACAACAGATAGTTTACCTCAGATCTTGAAAATAGATTAAAGCAAAGATATACGTTAAAACTGTGAACTCACTGCGAACCAACGAGTGTATTCCATAATAAAGATGTTATCAGTCACTCAGTATGTAAATTTAATGATGTTGAAAAGGTTTGAAATTTATAAATTATATTACAAATTTATCTATTATGTTGCAAGTGCAGTGCACTTCCAGATAGAGCCCGCCCACACACGCTTCTAATTGGCTGTGATATTTGATTGATTCTGTCGCGTCACGTCTAGTGTGGACACCCAAATTGCTTGTCACTGGAATCTTGTTGTGTCGCGTGTAGTTAGGACACGGTGTTACAAAAAATTCCATAGCCATTTTTTGAGCAATTAATGCTGATGGAAGTCTATCGTGGTGTAATGTTGTGTTGCAGTGTGTCCTTTCCTGTTCTTCAGAAGCTTAAGCCACGGTCTGTGGTGTTGCACTGAGAGCATTAGTGTGTGTGATCCAGAGGGAATTATGCAGCCTTTGTCCTTCATGCTAGAGCTGCACAATTGACTCTTCAGCAGGCTGGAATGGACTACAATTCCCATGGGATGTCCAAAGGATACCGCATCCTCTCAGTGCTTTGATATTCATCCCAGTGAGCTGCTTGAAGACCTTGCAATTCTAATGCTGTGATTTTATAATTCACAGAAACATGATCACTAGTCCTGAATCTCTGTTTTTGTATAAAACCAGATTTAAAAAAAAATTAAAGTGTGTTGTGCAGAACTCAACGCCACGATGCTGTGTGGTTGCTAAAGTGTTATGAGTTTGGTTTGCTGTCTGTCTGTGCGTTGCTAGTCTACTTCCTTTTCAGACCTGAAACTCCGGTTGAACCCAGGACTCCAGCTCACTCTTCAGTGTGTAAAACTCCCAGGGATGAGCTGTTTGATGGGCTGGAGACAAAAAAGAAGACAAGTACCACAGACTTGTCTAGAAACTTTGGTGTTGCTAGGGCCTTTTTTTATACTGGTTATAAAAGACGACCCCAATAGGTACGAGTTAAGAGCTGAAGTTTAGGGCTTTGTTCATGAAATATTGACTTAGGCCGAATCCCAATTCTATTTTATACCCCTTCCCCTACCCCTACCCCTCTGCTTACCCCTTCCCCTTGTCCCTTGAAACAGAGTGTTAAGGGGTAGGGGTGAAAATATTCCCCTAAGAATTGGGACACCACTACTATACCGTTACACGTGATCATACGTCATCTAGCTCCTACAATACACACATACTGGTGTGTATTAGAGCCTTACCGTTCTATATTAATGCGCTGCTTACTGACACACACACACATACATATCGGAGATCGTGCAGCTCACACATCCAGGAGCAAAGGAACTTTTCAATGCTGCCACACAACTTATATTAATAACAGTTTAATAGTGAATCACTACATTATATTTTCCAGCAACGAGAGGATAAAATCGTTTTTTGAAGTAAGTTACACTCGCTCATTAAAGAGAGACGTGCATACACGCAAATTTTATCTCTCATATCAAACGATATGACGTTTAGCAAACTTTAGCGATTTTTTTCAAACATTTCTTTGAATAGCATGACAGTAAATATGAACTCACGATTGAATGTAACATAAAACTAATGATTACTTTTCATTAAAATCTTTATTAATGCCAATAATGCTTACATTTATGTGTCTTTTTGTTCGCTCGGGCAGCCATGTTGCCGCTGCAGCCGGTTTACGCTGAGATGATTCATACCCCTTCGTTTGTAGTGTGGTCCCGAAAAATCTTCGTTTGAAGGGCTATCTGGCCCTTCCCCTTACCCCTACCCCTCCAACCAAAAGAGAATCGAGACACCCCTACCCCTTCACGTGAACGTGCAAAACGGAGGGGTAGGGGAAAGGGGAAGGGCTAAGGGGTAGAAATGGGATTGGGCCTTAATATTCTCAGACATTAACAGAGCAATGCATTTGTGCCCTGGTTTGTAGGTACAAGGTCTTCTCAGGACAGCGAGACTCTATCCATTTAATTATTAATCTTTACGTCACTGGGAATATTTCAACTGTGCTTAAAACTTAACTGAAATGAGGCAAGATTGTTGCAGGGTTTCTCTACGTTATGTTTCCTGATAGTTGTTCCCTGAAAGTGAGCTTCCATGCAGTTTATTTCCAGATGCAGTAAATGTGTTGAAGGCTTTGAACTGCCCCTAGTGGTGGTTAGCTGTAGATGCTGGTGAAGTGTTTTGTGGAGAGCTGGATAAGAGATGAGCTCATTATGATTTGCTCTTTTATTCCATGTCTAAATGGATTTAGGGATCAGCTTAATGCGCATTAATGAATAAATTCCCTTTTGGATCCCAAAGTAAACTGAGGAAAGGCAAAAGTGAGCTTTACTAGGTTATTCTGGTAAATCTGTCAGCTTTCTCCTGGATCATTCAAGAAGAAAGTGCTGCTTTCACCTGATCTGGTGAAACTCTTTACACCAGATCAGGTTTTCAGATGTCATTTAATACCAGCTGAGTAATATATTCTTGCGTTCTATTAGCTAAACCTGAGTGTGTAAATTTTGAAATGCAGTCAATGTGTTACCAAACAGCTAAGGTAAACTTTAACTGTGGTTTGTATAAATTTGATTGCAGAACAGCTTGATGTGATATTGAACGTCATTAGTGTTTAGCTGATCTGGGAGCTGTGTTGGCTGTCAGCCTAAAAGCTTTCTTTCATAAACAACAAAGAAACTCAGTAACCCAGCACAAATAATTCCACTGAAGAATAAATGGCCAAAAACACTGAAGAAAAAAGCAAAAGTTGCCTGTGATCGGTTGAGGCACTCGCTGATTATGTCACTTCACATGCATGTTAAGTGTTTCAAGGAGTCCCTAAGGCCTATGCTGCTCTCAAGTTCCCCTCTGCTCTGTTTGTTGTCCCCTCTGCCGTTTGCACATATTCAAATCATTTTGGATAAAAGCTGCTTATTATTCAGAAAATAAATGTAAAAGTCATTGGGACTCATTTTCAAAATGAACGTATGACAGAAAATTGGGCGTATGGTCGTTTTGACGCAAAACTTTGAATTGATCAATATGGACGTGAGCGGTGGCTCGTATACGCAAGTTTTTGAATAAGTTGAAACTGTGTGCAGCATAGAGAATTGTGGAGAATTGTATAATGACAGCATTTTGTTCATTTAGATTTTTCCTTACCGACAAGCTTTGAAGCTTTTGTTTTTTTTGCTTTATATGCGCAAATAGCAGCATAAACAACAGACCATGAAGATGCACATATCCGGAGAAAAACAGAAAAGGAATAAAATAAATACGGCTACATGAAACTTTTCTTTAAAGAAAAAAAACTGCGACACATAGGCCACTTTCGTATTTGTAACACTCTTAATGCATTTTATTTGTTTTCTTTATCCACCTTTTTCTTGCCGTAAAAATGGTCGCGGCCATTTGTAAATTCTATGGGTCTAGCTTCCGGTCTCATCCGCGTCCAGCTATTTTTAACAGTACAAAACAGTTAAATTTGCTGCTTGATATTGAAAATTGGTGTATCTTACCATATTATTTTAATGTATTATCTTAATTATGAACACACTGGTTTGTAGTGCAAACAGTTTTACCGTTTACTGCACGTTGTTATTCTTCTCGTTATTTACCTATAACGGCTAATGAACCGGAAGTCTCACCCATATACTTCCGTGTTGAAGAAAAAGGTGGAAATCTTTATTTTATTCAATTTAACTGATCGCGCAGGCACGTCCCGCACACACACACATTTCAGCCATTAATCAAACTAAAATTCAGTCCAAACATAAAAGTTACACTGCTCAATTTAAAAGATCTGCTGTAAAATCAGCGTGCAGCATATGAAGGCTGATGTTTTATGTGGATATTGGAACACAAGTGTGAAGTAGCCTTGTTTACATCATGGATAATAGTTTAGCAACCAAATGTTACATGGCAAAAAATAGAAATATTTGGATGTCGAATGAGAGAGGCTTTTGAGCCCAATGCCTTTTAGTTTCACTTTAATAAATTCATTTTAGCTTGACGTTTGTATTCTGTTTATAATGAATGCCACTATAGCCTAATTTGTGTATTACTTTTTAGTAGCTATTATTATTATTTTGTAGCTACTAATTTTCATTCTTGTTCTGTAATAACATTAAATTTAAAGTTTTTTTGTGGATTAAGGAGAACTAAATAGACTATATGCTGTTTATAATGTTTGTAAATGTTTCATCATATTTACTGGTATTTAATATACATATGCCATTGTTTGCAATTACATGGTTAAAGGGTGTTTTTAGAGTAAGATGAGTTTCTCTTTCATGAGATTACTTCCTCTTTTTGGCCGGGTTACGTTTCTCCGTGTCGTAAACTCTAGGGGCGAGGCTTCTAAACCGGAGTGGTTTTAGGGGCGTGATATTTAAATGACGATTGTTTTCTGCCGCCACATTTATCAATGTACGATCTTTCGTACGATGGGATTGGCGGCATACAAATGTTTCATGAATCACATGTGAATTCTGTCATAAGTTGATTTGTGCGCTCGGATCTGCGGTCGTTTCTACGATAGATTGATAAATGAGGCCCATTGTGATGCAGAATTTATGTCAGTGATGGCAAACAGCACTGGTTGATGTGTTTTATAACCTAGTGCGACGGACTAAGTTAATGATGCAGAAATGCAAATGATATTAAAGTCGGCATGAGATTTGGGTCATCCTATTATGATTTGGGATCATTTGCTGCTCCCTGTACCCCTCCTGGGGATTCGTCCCTTGTGTTTGCTAGTCATTCTTCTACACTCAGCGACTTTTTGTCTTTTTTGTGCAAGTTCTGGTTTATTAATCCTTGTGTTTCATCACCTCCTCAAAAAAATAATTTTCCTCTGGGTTTGCTCAGAGCCTTTTTAATTGTTCTTTCATATCTCAGGAGATTTCATTTTCAGTTGCCTCTCATTTAGGTATTAAATTTTCCTCCTAAAATTCCTTAGGAGAAGTAAGTTTAGACACAAAGTAAAGAGTTATTAGATGAATGTGGATAGCATGGTGCTCATATCATTTAATCTGGAAATAATTAGAAGAGGTAGGTTTGAGTTCATATTGAAATCTTTGACTTTTGATTGCAGAATTTTGAACTTGAGGAATGAATAGCACAGTTTGAGGCACTGTTGAGATCTCTTTTGAAACTCTGTAGGAGACGCATTCAAAGTTACGATGGTATTTTAATAAGGAGAAAATTGTTCAAACATGCAGGACACTTGATAGTTCATCCAAAAATCATAATGTTAGGGTCCAAACAACTTGGAGAATAAATAATGACAGTTTTATTTTTTGGTGAACTATCTATCGCTTTAAGGGACTTTACATTCTTTTGCTTTTAGATTGATCTGATCATATTTTGTTTTAACTTGTTTGTTTATTTGTTTGTTCATTTATTCAGATATTAAATTGATTGTTCATTGATGCATTAATTTATTCACAGTTATTTGTTAATTATTTAATTAGTTGTTTCTGTACCATATTCATTTTGTCAATCATTCGAAATTCATTGGACGATCAAAATCTTATTTGGTCATTCATTTTATTTTTATTTTTTCATTTAGTCATTTACCTGGTTGTTTGTTTTATGTTATTTCATTCAGTCATTTGTTTGTTCAGTCATTTGCTCATTAGGTCAATTGTTTTTTGGGGGTCATTTATTAGTAATTTGTCCATTGTTCACCTTGTTCATTCATTCATTCATTAGGTAATTTGTTCATTCTTTCATTGATTTGTTTATTCGAGTCTATTATTCGGTCATTTGTTTATTCCCTTGTTCATTCCTTCATTAAGTAATTTGGTTATTTAATTAGTCGTTTTATTATTCTGTCATTCATTCATTGAGTCGGTCCTTCATTCATTCACTGATTCTCATTGCTTTTCTTACGGCATCCCACAGTCCCTCCTTTCCTATTTAAGCCCCTCCTCTTCTCTCTGTCTGTCTCTCCCTCACTTTCTCTGTCTCTGTCCGTTTATACTCCTCTCACACTCTCTCTCTCCCCTTCATCTCACCTCCAACTAGTCAGCGTTCCGTCTCTGTCCTGCTCTGTCTCTCTCTCTTTTTCCCTCTCTGTCTATCTCTCTCTCTCTCTCTCTCTCTCTTTTTGGTGTGCTCAAGCTCCAGTTCAGTTCGCTGTCTGTCTGTGCATTGCTGGTCTCGTTCCTCTGCAGACCTGAACCTCCAGCTGAACCCGGGACTCCAGCTCACTCTACAGCGGGTAAGACTCCAGGCATGCTCTGCTACCACACAGGGAAGAGTTATGTGATGTTAAAACCAGGAACCGTTTGATGGGATGGAGACAGAAAGGAGAACAAGTGCGAGAGCCTTAAAGGAAGTGAGACAGAAAGTACAATGAAAACCGGGAGAAAAATTGGTCAATTATCAAGTATGAGGAAGATTAAAATAGTCAGAAGATGCAGAAAGACAGAAAGAGGTGGCCGTCTTATATCAAAGTCAGTGTGGCTGCAAAATCATCTTCATGTAATATCCCATTCACAAACCACAGCTGAGCTCTGCCAGCCCTCCGCACTCTGTGTGTGTGTGAGAGAGATGAGAGAGCTTGTACAGTATTCCTGAAAATGTAATAGATCAAATCTAGTGAAAATGGGACTGTAAAATGATAAAAGAGTGGCAGAGAGTTTTATGAAGACACGTTGAGATGAACTTGATGAATCGCTCATTAAAAAGTGATTTAAACTTTACCACAATGATGAAGGCAATGTGGCATAGACTCTATCTATCTATCTATCTATCTATCTATCTATCTATCGTTCTATCTATCGTTCTATCATTCTATATATCTATCGTTCTATCTACCGTTCTATCGTTCTTTCATTCTGTCTATATATCTATCTATAGATCTGTCTTTCTATCATTCTGTATATCACTCATTATATCTGTCTATTGTTCTGTCTTTTTATCTATCTATCTGTCTATTTATCTCTCTGTCTGTCTCTTTCTGTAATTCTCTGTCCATCTCTGATGTTGGAGTGTCGTTGCTATTTAGTTCGGTTCTCTGAATGCATATTGATCTCATTCATAAACTGACGCTGATCCTACTATAAATGTACTGAGATAAACGATATTGTGCCAAATAATATTCCCGTAATAATTGTCATCTGCATCAGTTGATTTACCTTTGTCACTTTTCTAATTGAGCTTTTTTTTTTTCATCTCTCAGCATATGCATGCACTCAATGACTTTTCATTGATTCTGTTGTTTTATATTGAGCTAATTTTAGTAAGTCTAAACATGACCCTTACAGAATCCTTGTTATTATATTTAGATGTTCTTTAGGACATTATATAGTCCTTTTATTAAGGCGACTGTCCCCGCAATGTTGGGTGGTACCAAGTTTTATCATCCTTGTGGTCACAATGTAAGCAAAACCTCCACATACAACATTTCTTATTGTCCAGATATTGTAATTGCACAATCTGGAGATTGAACTAGCACAGAAAGACAGGGACGGACTCACATAAATCACACAGGATGAGGAGAAGAGCTTGGCTGCATTAGTGCTGCACCGGTCCTGGTGCAGTAACATGTCTTTGGGTTCAAATACTCTCTGATGCACACTGTCAAGGTGTTCGGGGACTGCTGCAATGGGGTTAGCGTGTTAGCTAAAATGATAGAATAGCAAAACAATTACAGCCATTCTGCAGTGATGGCACAAAGTGTGCATGAGTGTGTGTGTGAGTAAAAGATGCATTACTCCTGCAGGCTGCCTGCTCTGGTTAATGGACCAAATCAGTCACACATGCTCAGTCTCTTGCACATTTTTGGTCATTTAACCCTTTTGACTGGATTAACCGTCCACCAGAGATTACCAGTTTAAACCGTGTGGTTCCTTGAACTAGTCTTTCTTTTCATTTATATTCTCTGGTGTGTTTCCTGCATGCTGTCGTCTTGATTTAAAGGTGAAATGTTTAATTTCTGTGCTGCTAGCGGCACCAAATGGAACGATTCTGTCCCAGAGGTGCGGCGGTCCAACTTTTTTGGTGACATAATGCCACACAGACTGGTAAAGAACTGTTCTGGAGCCCACAGAAGTCCTTCTGAGCTCCCTTCCAAAACTTAAAATGACAAATAAAACACAGCACGTCCTTGTGGACTTAGTGCACTTACTGCAGCCATCATATGACTGCTGGTGCACATCAGTTGATAGAACCAGTGATTGTGTTTAACTGCTTTTGAAACGCTTCCCTTGTCTGACAATGGTCCACCAAACAAGTCAAGTCAAATTTATTTATACATCTCTTTCTACAATTCACATAGTTTCAGAGCAGCTTTACTGACAATCTTGATGTTGATGTTTATAATATGCATAACTTTATGCATTATATTATAGATCAGAGATGGCTGATAATACAGTTTACATTTTGAAATGATATAATTAATGTATTCATGACTTGCTTAAAGATGTTTGGGCACATAAAGGGTTAAAGTGCCCCTATTATGCCATTTTTAAGGTTGCTAATATTGTTTTATGAGTCTCCTAAAACAGGTTTACATGCATCCAAGGTCAAAAAACAGTTTAGTTTTCTCAAAAAATAGCTTTAATTTTACCTAATTTCTAAATGATTCCTAAACAACTCGTACGTAGCAGTTCGAAGAATCAGTCTCTCTAAACCCCTCCTTTCCGTGAGCACTCGCTGCTGTGATTGGTCAGATGGCGCAGTCCTTTGTGATTGGTCTACCGCGTACAGCACGAATGACAGCCATGGGCGGACATTATGCAAATGTGTTACTTCATGACGTACAGCCGTAACAGAATAAGATTCAAATTCCTAACGACTCGTTTAGGCGATTGCGAGCCGACTCTTTTTTTTTGATAGACAATAACTTTACATATCGTGCACTTTCGGCTTCACAACTTTGCAGAAAGTTTATGTTCACATACTGCTACATGACACACTCCATGAAAGGTAATATTCAAAAAGGCATAATAGGGGCACTTTAAAGTCTACTTAAAGTCTCAAATTAAAGAGATAGTTCACCAAAAATGAGAATTCTGTCATTAATTACTCACCCTCATGTCGTTCCAAACAGTAAGACCTTCTTTCATCTTCAGAACACAAATTAAGATATTTTGGATGAAATCCGAGAGCTTTCTGATCCTACATAGACAGCAACACAACTGACTCGTTCAAGGCACAGAAAGGTAGTAAGGACATTGTTAAAATAGTCCATGTGACATCAGTGGTTCAACCGTAATGTTATGAAGCTACGAGAATACTTTTTGTGTGCAAAGAAAACAAACATAACTACTTTATTCAACAATTTCTTCTCTTCTGTGTCAGTCTTCAATGCACGTTCACGAGAGCTTCATAAATTTAAGGTCGAACCACTGATGTCACATGGACTATTTTAATGACTTTTAATGGACTTTTCTACCTTTCTGGGCCTTGCAAGTTTCAGTTGCTGTCTATGGAGGGTCAGAAAGCTCTCGGATTTCATAAAAAATATCTTAATTTGTGTTCAGAAGATGAACGAAGGTCTTACGGGTTTGGAACGACATGAGGATGATTAATTAATGACAGACTTATCATTTTTGGTTGAGCTATCCCTAGTTAAGAGACTTGAACATTTGCCATTATACAAGATTTAAACAAAGAATGACACATTTTCTGTTGTTTCTTTGAATTTGAATTAGTTTTTTGTAGTTATGGGCCATTAACTGTGTGTGCTTTGGGTGTGTGTGTGTTTGCTCATACAATCTTGGATGAACAGATAGACATTGAGTGTGTGTGTAAGTGCGTATGTGTGTGTTTTTGGATGCGAGAGCAGTCGAGATTGGACAGCTGACACTAATTGAGTATTGGCAGATAGAGAATGCAGTGTTGGTGTGTGTGGGATGTGTGTATGTTTGAATTTCTCTCGTACGTGGGCAGCTTTTAGATGAAACTCAACAGCCACCTATCTCTCACGATCTGTTTCTGTCTATCTTTCTTTCTCTCTTTTTCTCATACACACACACATCATTCGTTGAGGCTTTCTGGAGATTAATTAATAAATGATAGATTAATTGATTCAAGACTTTGTGAGGTCTGCGTTATTTCAGCCCCGCATTAGAGGCCTCACGTAAAACGATCAAAGTAATTACGGCCGATGTCTCTTCAGAACTACATGTGCATACTAATTAAAGCTGAAGTGACTTGTGATTTGGAGGATATGGTGCAGATATGCATTGTTTACTCAGTCATGTCATTTTAGACCCACATGACAAAAATAATTTATTATTTATTTATTTATAATAACATTAAATTACACCATCATAAAAATTGTTCATATGAATTATATTTCAAGGCTTCAAGTCAACAGAGGTGAAAATGATCATGAAATGACTGAAGTGGTCTGTTTTTCAGACATCTGCTGTATTAAATGGTTTCAAAAACTTTCACCTTTGTATTCCACGGGAGAAAGTAAGTCATATACCTTTAATGTTAGTGACTGCACGTTCACATCTGTTTGAATGCACACACATACAGAAACACATTTGTGGCCACATGTATTGAACAGCTGCTCATACAGAAGAGCGTCACAGCTTTCTGCTTCCAGTCACATTCACAAAGCAGGAGGCTGATTCTGAGTCATAACTCAATATTTGAGCTGTCAGAACCCCTAGATTTCCCACAAATTCAGGTTTCGATTCCCTTTAACCATTTACGCCTGATCACATGCTCATTCAATGTCAAGCGGTCTGATAACTGCCTCTGCTCTTAGCGCTACAGCAGACCACTGCAGTACATACTGAGGGATTCGATTTCAGTCTAGTTTTACTTGTGATTTCAATTTATGAGGTTCCCATTAAGGATGGATCATGATTAGGGTTGGACTTATTTTCCAGTATCGATAAGGTTATAATTATGTTTGTGTTATGGTTGATAACCAATAAATAATTATTTCACATTTTTTAAATAATTATATAAAAAATGTTTAATTCATATTATTGAGATTTATACTATTTTGACTGAAAAAAAGTCTTAAAAAGTAATTTTAAATGTTGCAAGTAAATTTCCAAAACTATATGTGTGTAAGAAATGAATAATTTTACTCAGCAAGGATGCATTAAATACATAAAGAGTGACAGTAAAGACTAGAAATAGAGCTAAAAAAATCATAGAAATGCTGTTCTTTTAAAATTTGTATTCATGAAAGATTCCTAAAAAAGTGTGTGTATACATATTGATATTAAAAGTAGACATGTCAAGCTTTCTATAGATATATCTCTCATGTCACCTTGTCAAGAATTCGCTGAGTTTCAGTTCATTTTAATGACGCGTTTCTAAATGAAGATCACGCAGACCAAGGAGGCAGACAGCGCACCCTGTTTGTTTTCTTTATTTTATAAAAGCACAAAGTTTTGTTGTTATTATGTGTGTATACAAATAAAAGAAGACCCTTTACAGATTCGATTGATGTATTGTTTTTATCTGTACGATTAAAACTTACGGAGTAATTTAAGTTCCTTTAGGGGCTTTCAAAAAAAATTCAACAAAATGCACCGGCGCGTTTGTCGACCCCAGAGGGTTAAGAAGGTAATAATTATATTCATGTTATGTCCATATCTAATAAATAATGTTGTTAATATTGTTGAGATTTTTAATAAATACATTTTAGATATACTATTTATACTATTTTGTGTAAATAAAATAAAAATAATATAATAAAATAAAATATTAATACAATATCCATAAAACAAACTATTGCTGGAAATAGCTGCAACGGAAGAAATCTGCTGAAACATTGAACATGATGGACTGGCCCCTCAAAGTCCAGACCTCAACCCCATCGAGCAAATTTGGGGTGAGTTGGAAAATAAACTGGACAGATCTATTGTACATTCAAAGGAAAGCCTTTGGCTTGAGTTGCAGAAGGCATTGAATAACTTTAGTGTTGAAGTTCTCAGGAGATATATTGACACTAAGCCAGAGAGATGTGCTGCTGTAATTACTGCAAAAGGTGGACATACCAAATATTAAAGTTAAAAGTGGATAAAAACAGTATGACTCACTTCATCTGATATTTGTTGTGCTCAGAGCAGCCATCTGCATGTTTCATGAACATTATGAAATGAATGTATATATAGTCCCGATAGATTTTAGATTCTAGATTTTTCAGATTTTTGTTTTCATTGTAATATTTTTTAGGGGTGCTTTTATGAGTATTGTTTTCCCTCTGATCACATCTCACAGGCCTTCAGTTGGGTTCTTTGTAATCTGGTTATGTGTTTATGATGGATCAGTCACCATTATGAAGAAACAAATCCGGCTCTCTTGTTTGTGTCCTTGTCAGCGACATTGTGTGGGTGTCTGGAGTGTTTGACCTTAATATGTGTGTTGGATGCCAAGCCTTTCGTATACATGTGTTTGTGTGTTTTTATCCATAATGCTAAAACACCTGCTAATTATCCACTCAGAATTGAGCCGCATGCTAATGGACAGACACGCAGCCCCATTAGCTGGCATGTTAATACCAGCGCAGGACAGATAAACATGAGAGGGTTTCTGTTAAGAAGTCATTATTTGGTATGGCAGTGTGTAAATACAGTATTCTGCATAAGAGTGTGGCGCTAATTTATACATCTGTGGAAAAAGCAGATGTCTGAACATGTGGGAATGTATGCTGTATCTCTAGCCTTCTTGTTTTTGCCTTATTCTCTTAGGTTTCAACATTTGTACATTTAATAATTTGCACAATAATGACGGTTTCTTGTGCAAATATGTCATGTAGCCTTAGAAGACTCACTTTTATGATACTTTTCTAGAGCTTTTGTTTACTGAAATCTCTTCTGATTGCAGACTTTGGTATATTGGCAAAGCAGAGCCAAATGCGTGCGACTGATCTATTGTAAGCACTTTGTAGCATTTTAAGCTGAGTATTTTTTGCTCTGGCCTGTGGTTCGGCGAGGGAAAAGTCTAACTTTAGACTGACGTTGAGGTCACTGTGTCGCACCTTCAATTAACCAGTCCCTGACCTCCTAAATGAGGTCAGCTCTGTGGCGGAGGTCCACTGGGAAACCAGTCTAAAACGGACTCACTCTTGTCTTATCCTTATTACTTGCACTCTTCTTTATTTAGCTTTCTGGATGTTCTTATATACACAGTGATATGCCCTAAATTTGTGCACATTCCTTGAAAAGCAGCTGAGCTCTGGATAATTTGTAATTTTTTGAAAGAAGGCTTTTATGCTCTCCAAGGCTGCATTTATTTGATCAAAAATACAGTAATTCCTGTGATGCAAAGCTGTATTTTCAGCATCATTACTCCAGTCTTCAGTGTCACATGATCCTTCAGAAATCATTCTAATAGGCTGATTTTCTGCTCACAAACATTTCTTATTATTATCAATGTTGCAAACAGCTGCTTAATATTTTTGTGGAAACTATGCTGCCTTTTTTCAGTATTATTTGATGAATAGAAAGTTTAATAAAAGAACCGCATTTACTTGAAATGGAAATCTTTTGTAACATTTATGCAAGGTCTGTCACTTTACCGTCACTTTTGATAAATTTGATGTGTCCTTGCTGAATAATAGTGTTAATTTACACACACACACACACATATATATATATATATATATATATATATTATGCAGCACATGCAGACTCATTCTCTTTCTGTCTCTATTGCAGAGGTCAATCGGTTCAATTCATTCAGTCAGCAGAAAAGGAGAGGGAGAGCGCGTTCCTTTGCTTTTCACTGAATAGTGGTTTTCAGTTGCAGTATCTCTGCTTTGTCATCTCAGAAATCCGCTTGATCTCAAGGGACGCGTGCACCTAAAGGGCAAAATAATAGAAGTCACAACAGCCGATATGAACTCGCAACTTCAATCTGGCGACCAGTAGGATTTCATGTTTTCACCCTGTGGGGAGTAGAAACATTTCCCAAGTCCTTTTTGTCTGATAGAGTTCCAGAGGTTAAGGATACTGCCTCAGAGTCAGTACTAACTGTGATTCGGTCCCCCGCTGAATCAAGATTAGTTTTGATTTGTCCTCCGAGATATAATTAGCCTTATTATCCTGTAGTCTGACCCCCCTACTCTCACAGAACCAATGGCAATGATTCACATGCACCAAGGGACAAATGAATCTGGTTCATTTCTAGCTGAATCAAATGCATGTTTAAAGGGATAGTTCACTTGGTGTGTTTTTTGTCTTTACAATGAATGTTTTTCAAAAGGTCCCCCCCCCCTCCAGTGGGTGATCTCCATATCTTTAATATGGAAGCTTGTTTATGCAATGGAATAAATAAAAAGGTAAAATTGTGACTTTCTTTCAGTTATTAGTTTATATGACTTTTTTCAGAATTGCAAGATAAAAAGTTGACATAAACTTGCAACTGTGCGAAAAAAGTCAGAATTTTGATTTTGGGGGGGAAATGCAATTACCTTTGCAATTAAAAAAAACTGAGTTGTAAACTTCCATTTTTTACAAATAATTCTGAATTTATATTTCACAATTCTGAGATATCTTGTATATCTCATAAGCAGTGTTGGGCAGTAACTAGTTACTGTAATAATATTACTTTTTGCAGTAACTAGTAGTGTAACTAATTACTAATAAGATTTCAGTAATAATATTACAGTTACTATCCATAAAACAGCTTAGTTACTTGGTTACTTTTGATGCCTCAACCCCGCTGATTTAAAATCCAACAATCAAATAATTTCTAGATTTATTTTCATAATTTTCAGGACTTGCACATGATTTGAGCACTGTTGTGTAAGTTGTGGCTTTACTTTACTCTGGCATTACATCCCTCTGATCAGCATGTGGTACATTATATTACTATAATTAAAAATCTTTTTGGGAAAATTAAACAGTTTCTTACAAACTTATGTGATTTGATGAAATACATAATGAATTATAAACGTATATGGGTAATGGAGAAATTACAATTAGCTTCAAGCTACACATGACAGTTAATGAGATTAATACAACACTTCTACTTGAATGTCAGTATCAGTCTCTATTTGAGTGTTTGTAATAACTGCGATCCGATGTGGATTTTGGTCAAATGATGAGGCAGAAATATGTTGTTAGTAACATTTATGTGGAAGATACATAGTTACAACTTCTGTGGGGCGGGAAGAAAAAGTAGTGTAACTAATTACTGTTGCCAGAAAGTAATAAGTAAAGTAACAATATTACTTTTGAAAGGAGTAACTAGTAATGAGTAATATATTACATTCTTTGAGTAACTAGCCCAACACTGCTCATAAGACAGAATTGTGAGATATAAACAAAAAGTCACAGTTACCTTTATTATATATATATATATATATATATATATATATATATAGTATATATATATATATATTCTGTGGCAGAAACAGGTTTGGCAGAAACTAACAGGCTCTGTTTTTGAGTAATATTGATGACCTCTAATCTGAATATTTGAAGCATATGCATTTACATGCTCAGGAATATTCCATCACATACAAGCAAAAACAACCACAATGCTCTCAATATTCTCTAGAAACCACGAACCAACCAGAGTCCTCGTCATTTGTGCCAGACCAATCAAACACACCAATCCTGAGGGCGCACCGCAATTCTGAAGGTCATTTTGCTCCTTGCAAAAAACAGACAAGGCACAAACATGTACTGTACCACTCGAAGCCAGTGAATTCTGGGATAGCCAGAAGACAGAAATGGTCACGGTGTGGAATGAAGTGACTTAATTAGGCCGAACAGTGCTTTAATACCCACAGGGCTCTGGGCAATTATAGTAAGAGGCCATTATTACAGTATTACTCTGTGTGTGTGTGTGTGTGTGTGTGACTGCATATATAGCTCATTACTTTCATTTATGTCCTGTACGACCACGAGATGTAAGTCCTCTCTCTCTCTTTCATACTGCAGTTCTCTATGAGGCACTGTTTTTGCCTCAGGCTCAGGCTGGTCACTAGAGTGTATAAAGCAACTGTGTGTATGAGTGTGTGTGTTTGTGTAGACTTATGTCACAAAATCTGAACCGCTGTAAGGAGCAGACCAGAGCTCTAGTGCCCTTGATACTGATACAGGACCTCTCTGACTGTCTCTCTCTGTCTTAGCTGTAAAAATGGCAGAGAAAATTATTTTTTTCATGGCTAAACACATGCACGCTGTATATGCCAACCCAGGCTCATTGGAAATACGTGTCTCTACATACATTTCTGCAACACCGTAATTATGTACCTTGCAGCACGTTTCGCGGCAGTTTCAAAGTGAAATGTCCAGAGAGTGGCGCTAAAACACACGTTTAATACGTGACCGTGACACGTTTTTATTATGTAGGTACAGGCACGTATTGCAGTGTTTTCATTATGCTGCTTGAGGTACGTTTTGCAGCCATTCAGAATTCAAATATCCAGTGAGTGTCGCTAAAGATTAAGCTCTATGAAGTTGGAAGTATCCCCTACACCAAACCCAAACCTAAACCTACCCGAAAGTGTTAACAAATGCAAAAGTAATATAAAAATGTATTCGCTGATGCAGCCATGCTATTTTAACTTCCTTATGCAGATTTGAGCTGTTTTGTTGAACTGTAGTTTGATGGGATTCGCACCGGAGCTTTTCTTCACCCAAGTGCAACGCTGTATCGCGTGAGCTACCGAGTAAACTTACTGAGTTAGTAAACTCATACATATGAAGCTGTATATGTGACGACGACATTCAAAAATATCAGTTTTCAAATCGTGCAGGATGTTAAAATTGTTTTGAAGTCATAACATACCATTCTGCAAGTAACTGTGAGAAAATAATCAAAACTGTTCCTGTAAGTCATACTTCGTGTGAAAAGGAATAAAAGTTGTCAGAGTTTTACTGCCTCTAGTGTTGATTTCAACTGGAAACTGCAGTGAATCGTACATATAGGTACGTTTTTTCAGTTTTGCAGAAATGTATGTAGAGACACGTATTTCCAATGAGCCTAGGTTGGTATATGCATGTGTTTATCTTCAGAATATCTTCTGTGCTGGTGTCTATATGCTAAATAGACCCGACTTAAACTCATGGGATGATGATTTCTGGATGACTAGTATTTCTGGAATATCGCCTGATGTAGCAATTTTAATTTGTACATACTACTCTCTTCACATACAGTATTTCGCCTTTGATATAGTAGAGAAGTATGCAGCCATAGCCACATGTCCAGTTTTTGAATGAATCATTCTTTTAAGTCAAATCTTTTCAATGAACTGGTTAATTCACAAAACCTGTCCAAATGACTTATTACAAAATACGGCTAAATCGGTTCTCAATTTCAAATCACATCATTTTCTGTCACATCAATATCCGATTTGTGAATAAGTCATTCTTTTGTGTCAAATCTTTTCAGTTAACCTTTCAAAATAACAAAACATATCTGTTCACAAATCAAACTAAATCAGTTTTAACTCACTAACTTAATGATCCAATTAAAGCAATGTCTGTTTTGTAAATGAATCATTCTTTTGACTCGACTCTTTCTGTGAACCCGTTGATTTGCAAAACATGTCTGAATTATTAATTTGCAAACAGAATCTGCAAATCAATTATCATTTTCACAGCTATTGATTTGTAAATGATTTGTTCTTTTGAGTCAAATCTTTTCCATGAACCATTCAGTTCACAAAACTGGTCTGAATGATTTTGTTCACAAATCAGACTGAATCTGTTCTCAATTTCAACTCACTGACTCAATGATCCAGTCACAACAGTGTCTGATTTCTGTATGAATCATTTATTTGAGTCAGAATTTTTCAGAAAATGTGTCTGAATGATTTATAAATCCTGTCTGTCTGAATGATTCATTCACAAATTAGACTGAACTGGTTCTCAATTTCTACTTACTGACTCAATGATCCATTCACAGTGGGCAGCAGGAATATTATCAGTGAATAAAATTAATTGTATTGCTCTGTCACACAAAGCTCTTGTATGATTTCAGAAGATGGCTGACTTTTATGGCGCATTTACAAGCTTTTTGAAACATGAAATCTTCAGTCCACGTTTATGCATGAAAAAGAGCAACCAGCACTTGAAAATGTCTCCTTTTGTGTTCATGATGTATGTAAATGCTCACAACATTTTAGGATGAACCATTCCGTTCCACAGGTTTTCTCTCAAAATCAGCACAGAAAATGGCAAAACATCTGCAGAGCCCATCTGGGGCTACTCATTTCTTTAAGCTCATTTGAACATGTTGTGGGTATTACTGCTGAATTGTTGTGTTTTCGTGTTGATTCATGTGTCTTACACTGAAGATTTGCTGACTGCAGAGGGACTCCTCAACTAATTCTATTTTCAAGGATTCTTAAACAGCGAACAACAGTCCCCTCCAGCACACACACACACACACACACACACACACACACACACACTCGTACTCTAACACACACACATTGCACCAGACACGAGGAGAATACTGATTTTATGTTGGTCCTCTTTTTTCACGCTATAAGCTGTGGACATGACAAGAATGGAAATAGATAGGAAAAGAGAGAGTGAGCAAGCTGTCTGCTGGGTTGCGGAGAAACAAGGTGGTAAAGGAAGAATAGAGGACGGGAGAAAAGGAATGAATTAACTAGAATGGAGGTGAGGAGTGCGTGAATTAAATAAATTAATAGTTTAAGATGGCACAAAGAGAGATGAATTAGCAGAGCATTGAAAATTTCATTGCACAAACAAGCCACAGCTGGTTCTGAAGTGGGACGTTTCAGTGATAACTTGCCCTCAAAACCAGTTCAGACTGGTCCGGTTCTGGATTAGGTGGTTCTGAGGTTGATTGTGGTGAAGGAAAGAGTTTTTGAACCTCATTGTTCTTCCATTTGTTACAAATATATGAGGAAATAACATACATACAATGTACCATGCATACAAACCATGTGTGTGTTTTTTTTAAGTTTCATTCATAAAAAGTTTACTTTCGACTCTGATTTTGAAGGTCATTGGTTGTTGGCAGCAATTATGTGCTGCAGTTGAGAGCAACACAGCCATTATGCTTATAATAATGAGAGTTATGTGTGTACATGTATTGATCTCAAGTGCTAACAGACACATACATCTCCCTCTTAATGAGCAGAAAGCTTTGGTAAAGTATTCTGTGTCCAAGAGATGTTTGTAATTGCCAATTATTTACTGTTATTGCTGTAATTAAAAGGGGCGAGTGTATTTGCCAGCACAGATAACTAAGTAACCTCATCAGTGGCTCCTGTTCTCAATAAAATACCAATGCGTCAATGTCAATAGATACAAATGGGTGCATAAACATGTTATGTAAAAATGTAAATTAATCTGATGTTTCAAAAAGCACTGTTCCTCACAGATCCAAAACTCTGAAGGATCCACTAATGACTTTGGCAGCAAACCCAGAATCTGTTTTGCAAGGAATTGACATTTGTCGCATACTGTCCGCCAACAACCAGAGCCTGTTTTCCGAGAGTCACTTCAATCAAATCACCATTAAACATCTGCACGGGAGTCGTGCCGTAAATTGAAGATCCTTTTCTCCACCATTTTAATCGTACAAAATCTTTGGACTGATATAACGGCTGAACAAAAGTGATTAGCTCACATTCAGACGGCCACAGCAGCTGGTACAAACACATTAGCGGCAATTTTATGTTTGCATGCTCCTCTTGACTTCCTTGTAGTTTGTAATTAAATTAGTTAATTTATTTGTTTATTGCTTTCTTTCTATTATGAATGTGATTATTAGTAGCATATGTTGTAGCTCTTCAAAAATGTACAATGATAACCACAGTTTCTACATTATTCCTAGAGTTTTTGTTAATACAAATATCATATTATGTACCCAGACTGTATATTAATTTTGGTATTTTTTAAAATTGTTTCATACCATTTTTTATTAAATGAATTCATTTTATATTATTTTTTAATATTAACTATTTACTATAATTGTATTAAATAATAGTTTTATAATGTTAGTTAAATAATATTTTAAAATGTTATAATAAATAATTTATTAAAAACAATTCTATAGTGTATCTTTCAAACTTAATTGTTTTTCATTTCTGATTAGTAACAGTAACAGTAGTTGTATTGCTGTAGGTTTCTCTTTTATAGATCAGGTGATTCGGTTAAATATCAAATTCAATTAAGTATCTCAGTAAGAAACTTAGGGCCAGATTTACTAACAGTTTGAGACAGCGCAAACCATCTTTTGGCTTTAAAATAGTACTGTCAGGATTTATTAAAGACGTGCAGTGAAGAATTAGCACTGAAAAGGTGTGGACAAGGACAAGGTCAGGAGTTATTTTTGCGCCTGATCTGATTGAATATGCATTTGTAGGAGTTTCCCTTTCAGACGCAAAATTTATGGGAGTAGAGTATTAAAATGAATCACGCAATGTGATTTACTAACCTTTGCGCTCGTCAAATTACTGGTATTTGCACCATTATTTAACGCCCCCAAAAAAGCATGTCTTAAAGCAGGCGGTAATTTGCACTGCTCTTGGTAGATTGCGCTGGTCATTATGGAAATGGTTTGCCTCAAGCTGAGCCTCGGGTTTGAGCCTCCATTGGAGACAGCAAGCCAAGTTTGTTTACCATTAACCATCAGGTCTGGATGGGCAGGCGATCTCGTGAAGTGCACCTTTAAATTTGCACATTGTCAGAATTGTCAGAATCATCCCATCGGCATTTTTTATGGAATTGCACTCTAATGATAATTTGCACTGTTTAGTAAATCTGGCCCTTAAGATACATTCTCAATTTGATTTCCATTTAATCTCAGAGCCTCAAATACTGTAAGTTTCAGATTGTCTCATTTCTAAGAATGTTTTTGGAGAAATATCTAAGACAAATGTTGACAAATTAATGTGGATTTGATAACGGCAATCACCTTTTCATGATAATTTCATGAGAAATGAGTTCATATTGAGACCCCTGACCAGACTTTGGTTTCATGGCAGATCTGAGCATGGATGAGACTTCATTGAGATCACTTCTGAGAGTAAAAAATCTGTGAAGCAAGCAACTTAAAAATAATTTTCAATGTTATCTCCATTTAAACTCACTGATATCTTTGAGAAACATATTAAAGAGATCCCATTTGTGATTTTTTTTCTTCCTGTGAGCTCTTGACTTCTATAGCTTCATAATTTCACTATTTCATTGCTAGATGTGACAGAGAAAGAGCACATCTCAGAAAACTGAGGCCAATGACAGTACACTAAAATCTCCCAGCATGCTCTCTGGCAGCGAGCCACAGCCCTTCCCTGGTGTCTGATCTCAGATCAGTTTGTTCCGTGCTGCTGCTTGCCTTCACACCAAGCAGACTAGAGTACTTTTTATTCCTTTACATTCTTCCAGACCTCAGTGCCTTTCTTTATTAACCTGTCTGTTTTTTCTTTTGCTTTTTCATCTGCTCTTGCTCTTTTCTTACCTCTTTTCTGTACTTCTCCTCTACTTTTCTCAAGGCTGTCTATAATCATTACTTCACCTTCCTCTGTTTTTCTCTAGTTAATGGAATAGTGTGACCGTGATTGTCAGTGTTTGTTGGAGTGACTGTGTTGGTGTATTTCAGTTGACTTCTGTTTAGCAGAAAGTATGCGTACGATAACGTGGGTGTGTGGATGTCAGGCCTTGAATAAAGATTTTAGCAGAAGGATAAAGGTTTCTTTAAGATGAATAAGTCTGTTTTTGATGCTGAAATCTTTTTATCTGTTCTTACCTGCATCTCTCTCTCACTTCCAATGTCTGTATCTGTGATTCACTTTGCAACTTCACTCTATAATCACAAACACAACAGCTGGTTATAAATAATAACACAAATTGCTCAGAAAAGATGAATTTGGCAGTATTTTTTTGCAGATTATATTTGGTTTGATATTTTGTTATCTAATGCAATGATTTTCAAAACAGGGATGGTATGGTACTGGTCTGGATCAATTGTATGCCAGTATTTATTGGCCAAGATATTTGCTTTTAGTGGTAGCATCCAGTATTGGATATTTAATTGTGCATTATATTTGTACATTATGTTTTATATACACACAAAATTTTATATTTAAAATATGAAGAATTTAATAATACTGTTATATGTTATCTTTAGCAAAATAACATCTCATTTCAAAATGTATATTCATTTTCATACGCTACCTTATGTTTTGATGCTGAAATTATGTTGTAACCTTCAAAAATGATAGATTTTTAGTTTGTAGTGTATTATTTTAAGTATCCATTTTCAATTATGTTCAGAATAGGGCTGTACTATGGCCAGTATTGGATATTTATGTGCATGATCACTTCCCCTATTTTTATATTTAGATTTTTTTATCAACATCTATTGTTCACATAAAGTTAATCTTTAAAAATGCAAATAATTTAAGAACACTGTTTAACGTTATGTTCTTTAAATCTTAAATTGATCTATCTTTCATACTTTACATTATAATGGTGTGATGCATAAATTCACTTTTAAAAAATGTACGATTTTAGTTTTAGTTGTCTAAATTTACAAAATTGTATGGAATTTTAATATTGGCCATTTATCAGAACATAACATAAAAATAATTATCAGCTTATACCAGAAATGTAATATTGTGCATCCCTAATTCTGGCATTTTTAAAAATAACTTTTACATGTTTTATTTTTAGGTGTTGCTCCTCAGCTTGAAGTGTTTTTGACACACCTAATGTCCCCTGTAATATCACCAAAGGTCAAATCATTGATCTTTTGACGCACACACATAAGATAGTGGTCAGGTATTACAAACGCGTTTTTGAAGCGCAATCTTCAATGCACTGGGTCTAGTTCTAGTTTTGAACTTCTGAATCCAGCAACAGAAGACAAGCTGAACTCAAAGGTCAGTCTCACAGAAGAGTGTGTGTGTGTGTGTCTACAGGTGATTTATGTGTATGAGTGGAATTTGATACACTCAAGCTTTCTGATTACAAGTTACAAGAATATTTTGAAATTAATATTAAAATTCAAAGAAGATCTTTTTTGATGTGTCCCTCAAGTGAACAAGAGATGCATTTGTTGATGCGTGTGTTAACACAGAAACTCAAAAAGGAGTTCTTAGTGTGAAGCATGAATAGACACAACAGCATGAATGGACAGATGAAGGATAAATGGAGTGTGTGTGGATGGCAGAGCTAGTTGGAGGAGCATATTGCCCTGAGGCAGTGATGCATTGTGGGAATCCTGCAGCATGCAATGAGGCTCATGCAAGACTGAACTTGAGAAAGAGGAAACTGGCAAAGCTATCACTCCTGTTGACGCATTAGGCACATTTATATATACACGCATCTTTCATTTACCCAAAGCTATTTCCTCTTTGTCTTCTGCTTCTTGAAGTCTATTGCCTGTTTCTAGCAAGGAGTCAAGTTTTGACTGGTTGGCCTGGTCCAGTTAGCCACTGCTGGTAGATGTTATAACTACACGTCTTAATACAAAAACAGCCATTCAGAAGTTGCTTTGTTGAGTATTTTTATTTCACAAACAACACATACATCACAAATAATTTTTTAACATTTTTTGTAAGAGTACAATGGACTAATATTTTCCCCTGCTGTCCTCAAGGTTTAGGATAGTCGCTAGTGAAAGTTTGGGAATGTTCAGTCACACTTTATTTTAAGGTCCAATTCTCGCTATTAATATACCATTAACTGTGACTTTTGCCTCAATGAACTTCTAATTTGCTGCTTATTAATAGTTAGTAAGGTAGTTGTTAAGTTTAGGTATTGTGTAGGATTAGGGATGTAGAATATGGTCATGCAGAAGATTGACGCACATTAAGGGATGCACGATATTGGATTTTTTCCGATATCTGATATGCCGATATTTTTCAAATCTTTTTGGCCGATAGCTGATGCTAATACCGATATTTCCTTTTGTTTGGAAACAACACCAAGTCTCTCCTGTGTGGAAATCATAAGCAAATTATTTTTAATTTAACTTATTTGTTAGAATTGAATAAACAATAATGAAGTTATTTTATAATGTCAGTACATTGAAGCTTTGAAAATAGCTAAAAATTAACTATATTTATACTACGGGGCCGTTGAATGCTTGAATCTGATTGGCTGACGAATGTTCTAAGGTGTGCAATTATTTTCAGGGAAACGCACGGCGAACGTAGTTCCAGGCACCGCATTACATGTCCATATCACTTCACCAAATGATTTGCGTTGTTTCAAAGGTCCTTACAGCCTAAAACAGCAAAAGAACCAAAACCCACAACGACACTGGCCAAACAAATAAATACAGTAAACAAAAGGATACAAATGACAGATTATATCTATGTTTTTGCCACAAAAGTAAGCTTTATTATGTACAGAAAGCACATACTCTATCTCTCCTGCTCTCTCTCCGTCACAGACCGTTTGCACACGTTAACATAAGCGCTAAGTTAATGTTGTTAGCGCTACTCTGACGATTTTATCAGTAACATAGTTTAACAACTTAAAAACTACATGACTTCTCACAAGCGAGGTAACAACAACGGCGCTGTTCGTGAAGAAAATTGACTAAGTTTCACTATAACTAGAGACATTGCTGCCAAACACTATTGAGAGACACAGACTCACAGAGGGTTATTAACTGTATTAACTGCATTAGTCTGCTATCAACGGCTCGAGCCTCCGTTACGGTTTAAAATTAAGTTGTGGAATTAGCAACGGAGGCTTTGGATGAGATGTGGAAGAAATAATCCTACTCTCAATAGCGATTTTAGTAGAAAAACCGGACGAATGCCTTGAAATATATCATCTGATCAATGTCTTGAGGTGTGGCAACCGTAGTATAAGCGGAATAATTGACTTCGGGCTGTTGAATATTAGAAAAATAATGCACACCCGAGGTGTAATGGCCACTCCGCGTGCATTATTTTTCTAATAATTCAATGGCCGTCGTCAATTATTCCTTACATCAATCACTGCATATGCATTTTTTTTAGATAGTCTAAAGCAAAAAAGTTGTAAAAATTCTGAAAATCTTTTAGAGCTCATAATTTGTTTAAAAATATAACATATTACACATTAATGAATAAATAAGTATATATAAAATTATATAATTTACAGGTGTCATGTTTGTGATTTATTTTCTTATTCATGTAAGCTATAGGTTCTGACCTTTAAATCAAAATATACTCATGATTTTATGACATCAAATACTGCTTTATTTAATCAGAAACACAGTCTAAATGTTATTTGTGTATTTTACTGTTTACTGTTTCTATTACTGTTTACTCTATAATACACCAAACGCATCATTCTGTATGTGTATTCTCAGTTTAAATGCAGCGATCCAAAGCAGTGAATCTAATCACCATTCAGGCAAAACTTTGCTTCAAGAATGAGCCACACTGCTGACATGATCTAATCACTAGCACACCCTGAGCACATGTGAGTTAACGTATTCCTCTTATCGGCAAGACATATCGGCATCATTTTTCATATCAGGCTGATGCCGATATGTACATTTAAAGCCATTATCGACCGATTCCGATATTGGTCCGATAATATCGTGTATCCCTACGCACAATGAATCAAACATCAAATAAAAACAAAAATAGTCACATTGTCATCAGGTGCCTTGTTTGTAACAGCAGCATTTCGGAGTAATTATGTTGTGGAGAAAGCTGCTGACTGAGTGAACCGCATGTATAGCTACAGGAGTACACCAGTTACATATTGCATAAAGTGATTAAAACAATGATCAGCTTTCTGTTGTTTAGTGTAAATGAACTAATAATCTGACATTAATTGCAATCTTGAATCAATTTATTCAGAATTGCAAGATCTGGCAATTCTGAGTTGTGAGAATCACAAAAGTCTGAATTGTGAGATAAAAACTCACTAATACATTTTTATTTTTTTATTCTGTGCCAGAAACAATCTCTCATATAGTTAAGCAGTGAGTTGTGTTGTTGTACGGGAAACACACCCCAGAGCGTTTCTATACCTATGATTCCAAAATGATTAGTCAGAAGACATTTGATTAGAAGACATTTAAACTTCCTTCCTGTAAAACTTCCTTTCCTGTAAGCTGCCATAGAGGCAACTGGATTTGAGATGTTTCTTCAGGAATTGTAGACCTTCTTGATGCAAACGCACTTTATAGCCCAAAGATATTTCAACTTTTTTAAATCTTCCTGTTCTTTAAGACCGAAAATACCCCATAGCCTGTTTCTCTTTCTCCTCTCAGACTCTTTCACTGGAGAGCGAGGTTTGTTCTTCTCCTGAGCCCTTATCTCTAAACACACATACACACATTCAGGAAAATGCTCTGTCCTACTCAAAAAAAATCTGTAATTGCTCGCACAAATCTATTTATGAATTTCTAAATTTGACCATCTCTTTGTCCCCCAGTCATTTATTTTTTGTTGAATGTGCTCCCATTCCTTGGACCTCCTGCTCAGGGGTGTTTCATTATGTGCAGGAAATACAGGCCTTTCCTTCAAAGTCTTTTTATTGTGTCTTTATTTTTACTGTCCCGAGAAAACCACATTCCTTGTTCCATGGCACCTCTCCTCCTCCCTCCATCCATAATTGATGAGAGAATATTCCTCTGTTTCTCAAACTTGTGCTCTGCGGTAGCAGCAAAAAAAAAACTGATTCAACTCAGCAGTGGTTTATCTTGCCATCCTAAATGTTTAAAGGGAGGGGTTTATATACATATAAATATCTCTTTTTTTTAAATGCATGACTCTAAACATTTAGGATGTAGCAAAATGAAGGCAATTGACAATTTTTTATATTTTACATTACAATTTACTATAAAACCATCATTTTGATATATGAAAATGGATTTGTGATACCTTAATATCTATCTGTCTATCTATCTATCTATCTATCTATCTATCTATCTATCTATTTTAGTTAAAACTCTTTAAGAATATTTAGTTAGAGGTTGAAGGGTGCCAGTGCCAGAAGTGTAAACAATGCATTTTCATCAAAAGTTATGCATTGTTATTAATGGCTTTCCTGTAGCTCAAATAGTAGAGCATGGCGTTAGCAACGCCAAGATCATGGGTTCGATTCCCAGGGAAAGCAAGAGCTGATAAAAATGTAAAAACTGTAACTTGAATGCAATGTAAGTCGCTTTGGATAAAAGCGTCTGCTAAATGCATAAATGTAAATGTAATGTCCTTGAGTCTTAATACACATTCTTGAATATTTTTTTCTATGAAAATTATGCATTGACCTTTTCTTTTTCTGTATCCAATTTATTTAGAGCTTATGCACTGAAGTGACATGAAAATATAAGCTTTTCAGTGTTGAGGGCAGACATCTCAGTCCAACAATTTTACAATTAGTAATTTTTTCCATTTCCATCCAAGTATTTTTGGACTGATTAAGAGGTTTTTAGGATTGAAAAGTACAGTATGTTTATATAGCACCTCAAACTCCTTCAAAAGATCAAGAAAAATCTATTTCTGATGTAACCCCTAAAATGACTTCAAAGTTAGACTTTAGCACAAATATAACAGTTTCACATGTGCGTCCACAGCAAAAAGCTTAACACCAGATGGTCTGTTTATTTTCTCACACACACACATGCTAGCAGCCACTAAGCTGACCAGTAGCTGAATGTGTTTTGGGTTTGAGTGTCCTGGTTTAGCAGAAGGCATTCCAGACCTGTAAGAGATCCACAATCTGTCTGACAAGGACAGAACGTTGTCTGTGCACGGATACACCTGAATCAAGCTGTGCTTTCTATTCCTGAGTGGATAAATCGGAGCAGTACGGAACATTGTGGCACGGATCAATGAACTTGTCTCTAATGTTAATGCAACGTCAGTGCAACACTCGATACAGGAGTTAGGAGTCAAGCTTAATATCTAAAGCGGCCCTGAAAAGGAAAAACAGATAGTCCACCCAAAAATGAGAATGTCATCATCATTTACTCACCCTCATGACTTACTTTATTCTGCAGAACACAAAAGAAAATAATTTGGAAAAATGTCCCAGGGTTTTTTGTCCATGCAATGTTATTTGGACCCCAACGTTTTTCAAAACATCTTCTGTTATGTTTCACAGAAGAAAAAGAGTCATACAGAACTGGAACAACATGAGGGTGAGTAAATGATGACAGAATACTTTCACTTTCACATTTAATTTTGCATAGTAGATTATTTGTTTTATCATCTGAAGCCATATAATTCTTTCAGTGAAATATTGTGCTTGTGTGATCTCTCTTTAAAATAATGACACTAATGTATTTTAAATGCCCCATGAAATCAGAATGGGATTTTTGTAGCTTTTAGTCCATGTCTATTAACTTTTGAAGCTATTTATGAGCTAGTGTACTCAAAAGTTGGTAAAATTCACTTTTAGCTGATACACATTTAGAAGTTATACAGCGTTTTTCTTCTGGGAAAATGGACCAAAAAATTTGATGACTCATCCTACACATTCTCTCCCAAACTTCCTGTATTAATAGGAAATACAACTGTGCCTATCTGTCATTGTATGTGGTTTTTAAGGGACTTTTCACTCTACAGTAACTCTACATACTAAAAAAAAAAAGTTTTATTAATGGCATCCATGGTTCCATGAAGAACTTTAACCATTCATCGAACATTTCCATTCAACAAAAGGTTCTTTAGATTATTAAAATGTTCTTCACACTAAGAAAAACATGGTTCTTTTAAGAACTATTCACTTAAAGGTTCTTCAATGGCACACAAATGGTTCTTCTGGCACTATGGCAATAGAGCAAATCTACTTGGTGAATGGCCTTGGGTTAACATTTTCAAGTGTGAAAAGGCCAAAAGTGTGGCTTAGTACTTTTTGGGGCCATATATTACAGGGAAGAAAGGAAGGGGAATAGAAAGAGACATTTTCTGACTCTCTCCTGTATTGATCCAATAAAGCCAATGATAGAGACACAGTGAGACAGAGGACAAGCACTGGAGAGGTTAAACATCAAAAGGCTCCTTCCCCCGAGTCTAGTGCGGTTTGTATAATTATACATCATTAACAGCAGAGAAATGCACTGAAGGGTGTTAACCAGTCTTAACTGCAGGACTACAGACACGCACACACTGAGTTCTCCGTGAGCATTCGTGCCCCGTAGCCCATGTAATTGATGGTAATGACGATCTGACATTCCCGGCTCGTGGGATCTCTCACCTTGAGCAGAACTGGACTCCCAACCGCAATGCGGTTTCTCTGAACAGCACGAGTTTAACGACCCGACGCACAACTGAGGTTTATAAGTGAGTTTTGTTTAAACACCAGATGGAAGGGAGCTGCTCGCACAGACTCGGAGAAGAAATCTAGATCAGATTAAGTCTAAATCTTTTCTTACAGAGCATTCATAGATTGGAGATTCAGCTGACTTCATGAAAACACTGGTTCAGTGAAAGGAGAATATATAAAAACATATTTGCAGTGAGAAAATTGGTGTGGCTACAGTTTTGTATGATTTAACTCAGAAAAAAAAAGTATTTAATTCCAAAGCCATGCTATTTTCTATTGTCTGTGGAAGACTAAAAGAGTTATTTAAGTGAATGTTCCAGCTGCTCTTTTTCTGTAGAATAAAAAATAAATGAGAACCTGAGCTGTTAAATTGTCATAAATGTGGTTCATATGAGTCTTCTGAAGCCAAATGATAGTTTTGTGACGACCAAACTTTTAATAATTTTAATTGTAATTGTTCGTGTACATTCAAATATGCATCATGTTTGATGTCATTGATCGGTCATGAAAGTGAAGGATTTTTGTCTTTTACCACTTTTATTTAGAGCAGTGATCTTTTTGAAGTCTTTTTGACCCTATAGTCCAAAACATTATCTAAAGGCCTAATATAAGTCCTAATATAAAGTAAGATATTTCCTACTTTTTGATTACTTTAAATTACTTTTGACCTAAAATATATTCCATTCTTTATCAACATCATGAAGTGTATTAAACATTACACATGATGCCACAGTTTTCTCAAACTGGGGTTTGTGAATGAACTGCTGGGGTTTGTGAGTTGATGAAAAGCTGGAAGACTCTCCAAATGTATAAATTTGAGAGAAAATCAAATTATGAATAATTTATTGCCTTTGTTTGAATAATATATAATCATGTAATCTATAAAAAAGTAACTCTGTAATCTGAATATGAGCATTTTAAAATGTAATATAATCTAATTACAAGTGCTTAATTTTTGGAATCCAAACCACGTAATCCTGACCAAATTACATGTAATCAGCTACTACCCAGCACAATATATATGTATATATATATATATATATATATATATATATATATATAAATGTGTGATAAAAAAAATTTATAATAAAAAATTTTAAATTAAAAATAGATATTTCATAAGTTTTTAGCATTTCATTTAATATTAATTTTAAAACTTTTTTTATTAATAATAACAGTCATTCTGCGACCCACTTGGATGTTTGCGTATAGTGGGTCCAATAATTTAGAGGAGACTGGAAGCCCCGTTTAAAAAACAAATGATTTTTGCTTCTTGTTTAATTTACTTAATTAAAATGAGTTACTGCAAAACAATTCTTGAACATTTCGTCATAATATAATTTCATTACGTTCAGTCCATTTAATTTTGTAAAATGGAAGTTAACTTAATTCATTTGTTTGGGACTTCATTAACCATGTTTGTTGTTGAAACTGAGCAGTGGATTTCCAGCTCCCAGCATGCTTTGTGTGGGACTGGATTGTTAAGGAACATCAGAAAAGGATATTGCAGTTTTTGTGGTGAAGAGTCGAGCTTGTCTATAGGTTGAGGTCCAGTACAGGAAAAAATTGTGACGCATATTACATTAACAACAAATACTGTGCTTTTTACATTACATATAGACAGAAAGTGGCATTTAGCTTGCTAATGTGTGCTTTTTTTCCCTAGCTAGTAGTCACTAGCTGCAGCTCAGGTCTTGTGGGAGGGAAAGGGGAGTATTTGGGATTCATTGCACACCACAAGCAATGATGGATTGTACTGATGAACCTGATTCACTCTGTCGACTTCACTTTACTTCTTTGTCCTCTTCTTCGCCATGCAGTGAGAGGAGCAAAAGGTGACAAAACCCAACAGCTTTATGAATTGAAACGTCCTAAGGTCTGCGTTTCCTCTGGATGATCATTCTATCATCTTTCTCAGACTGCTTGACGGCCTTTTCTGATGGCTATCAACTGATGTGTCTGATATGAAGAGAAATGAGTTCTGGACGGTCATGAGTTTTGTTTCCACTCTCTGAATGCGGACTTTTAAATCAATCAGGTTTTTGGCTTTCTTCCATCACTTCTCCTCTGAGGAGCAAATGATTAACTAAACCATTAGAGGTTTTCAATATTTCATAATAACTGTTCGTGGTGGAGTTTGCATGTGTTTTATCCTCCTGGGAAACAGTAATTCATTTTTATTCACTGTAGAGCACATTTGTTTTTTGTGAATTTCTCTGAAAGCACACGCCGCAGTTCATTATCTGAATTGATGCATTCTTAAAGAGGTAATTCTGGTCTTTTCAGAAATACAAGTTTTGTGGTTTGGCCATAATAACTTCCTTTCTTTAAAAAATGCAGACATCATGATACATATTTGTGTGTGTGTGTTTGTGTGTGTGAAGGTAAAGACATTTATAATATAACAATAGGTTTCTATTTCTAATTAAATTGCTGTTGATTTGGATTTTAAAAATGTATATCTGAAGGATCATGTGACACTGAAGACTGGAGTAATGATGCTGAAAATTCAGCTTTGACATCTCTGGAATAAATTACATTTTAAAATACATTCAAATAGAAAACAGTTATTTTATTTTATAATAACATTTCACAGTATTACTGATTTTACTGTATTTTTAATCAAAGTAATGAAAATGCAGCCTTGATGAGCATAAGAGACTTCTGTCAAAAACATTTTACAAATCTTATACCGGCTCCAAATATTTGAACATTAATGTTTTATTAAAAGTTTTTAAAGCACAGATTACTTTCTTCACAAAAATGGGTTACAAAAGTGAAATATTGTAGGCACAGCATATTCTAAACATTTTTTATAAACATTTTTCAACATTTTTGGTAACAATGCTGCAAAGGACTTTAAGGACAAAATTTGTCTGACTGTCTGTATTGAGCTTTTTTATTTACTTTTATATTCGTTTATTTATTTCTGTCGTGTTTCTTCTGCTCTAAACACTGAAAGACATTCCGCTGAGACCCAGAAGGTTAAACTGATTGTTGTTTCAGAATAAAGTCCCTGATGGGCACTAAAAAGCCTTTTTACCAGCTTCCACTCTGTGTCTGTCCTCAGATTTGACCGTATAGCTACAAATATATTGTGTTTCCATCTCTCCATTCAGAGCGTTAATAGACTCACACTGCCGGATCGCTGTGCCCTTTGTATTTGCTCACATGCGGCTGTTTTTTATTAAGTTGATGGATCACTGAGCATGCCGTAATATAAAACTCTCCTTCTGGGCTCAGAAGAAGATGCGTCGATCCTAATTTCTCATTCATGATCTTCGTCTTGTGCGTGCAAGGCTTTAGACTGAGAGAGTGTATTGGGAACATGTTGGCCCTCTTCAACACGAGAGCCTGGAAAGTAGCATTGCGTGTTTCTCTTCACTTGTGACCTACAATGTTTGACTCTTTCCTACATCTTCTTAATTGTCTTGCATTTTTATTTAAGCAATAACACACAAGTAAATGCTGTTGTACTGGTGTGCTTGCAGCCATAACAGTCATGCTATTAGTTTTATTGGTACAACACGACTAAGAGTGTGATATTGATTTTTATATTGTTCAGCGAACAATAAGTTAATATTGAGGTACATCTATATAGGGACCAGAATGGGACCACTTAGCAACAGCAACCTAGCATCATGTTTTCGTTTTCTTTAAAACTGTCCAAATCTAATATAGTTTGTGAAGGTTCTTGCGGGTTGATGTAGTGTGTCCTCCAGTCTGCTAAGAGCGTGACAGTATCTTTCACCTCAGATGCTGCTGTACCTCACTGCAAGACGTTAAATATTAGTTGTTTCTGGCACAGATGTTTACTTAATAGTACTGATGATGAAATAAAACAACAGTGTTTCTTTAAACATTATTTCATGTAAAGCAGATGCTGCAATGACAAATATGCTGCATTTTATACTCTTGTGAGAGTGTTAAAAAAAACTTTAATTAAAGGGTACCTATTATGCAAAATTCACCTATAATGATAAGATCCACCTGCTCCTTTTTTAAGATTTATTTTTGGCGTTTTGCCCCTTTTTTTAGATAGGACAATGTAATGACAAGAAGCAAATTTGGAGAGAGAGAGAGAGGGGGCGGGATCGGGTAAGGTTCACAAGCTGGGAATCGAACTCGGGATGCCCGTAGCACAACAGCGCTGTACTGTATGTCAGTGCGCTTACCCACAAGGCTATTGGCGCTGACATGCGCTCCTTTTTTAATCCCCATAAATCATAAGCAGTGTCTCAGAACAAGGCGTTTGCAGAATCTGTAAAATGTGATGTTACTTTTAATTGGTCTTGGGAAAGTGACATTTAAGTAAGACGTGTCTTCTTATTACAGCTTGACATTATTCAGTTCAGAGCAGAGCAGAGATTTTTTTATTTTATTGCTTGGGTCATATTAACAGCATAGACAGCAGTATCGGTACTATATATTACACTGTTGTCACTTATTACACACTAGTGTTGGGCGATATCATTATTCATATCGTCATATCGCCAGCCTGTGAGATCGCCGATACACAATATTATCGTGCATGGGTGGGTGGGGGCAAGAGAGAGACTCTCTGGACTTGTCATATGCTATTTCTCATGAAAATGCGTATAAATAGTACGACAAATAAAAACGAAAACTCGTGGTATTGATATGCAAAAGTGGACTTTGGCATACATATGTTACGAACGTGTTTGGCGTGCATATAATACGCAGTTTTCGCGTGCATATGATACAAAATTTGTTGGCATGCATATGATACGCAGTTTTCGTGTACATATGATACGCATCTACCCCACAACCCTAATCCTTCTCATCGCGTAGCATATACGCCAAAGTCCATTTTTGCGTATCAATACCACGAGTTTTCATTTTTATTTGCTGTACTATTTATACGCACTTTCATGAGATCGGGTAGGCTATTTCATAACTATTTGGTGATTTTAAACCGCGCGTGCATGAGAGAGAGAGAGCCTGGAAGCACCAATAACCGAAATAATATACTTTCAAACATACTGAAAAACTAACATGTTAAATATAAAAGTATTTAAAACAGTTCATATATTCAGACACATCAGTCATACATCGCTATTAGGACCGCGTGTCCTACTGTGACAAGTTTGATAATAATAACTCAATAATAATAGGCCGCCTAATAATAATAATAGTTTTATACATTAATAGGAGAATGAGCCTAATATCGTCTTGACTATCGACAAAGACATCTGCTATCATCGATATCTCTGACTATCGTCGATACACGATACTATCGTCTATCGGCACAACCCTATTACACACATCTCATATAAACATGCAGTTTCTTTCCCAGCTGTTTACCTTCACATATATAACTGACTGGGTTTTGTAACTTATGTGTGTCTTTAACTTGTGTGTGAAAGAGAACTTGTTTAGTACTCACTTGTCTGCTTTCTGTGCACATGCTTCGGATGTGTGCGATCAGAAAACCGTATATGTTTTCTAAGGCTGCCCTCGACTAAAGATTTTTCTGGTTGACTAGTAGTCGTTCATTTGAAGCATTAGTCGACTAATCACACATTTATTAATAAACCATTTAAATCATAATAATGCGCCTTTAATTGTCTAATAAGCACTCAAGCACACGCATAAAGCTTGCCACAGCACACTGGCAGAAGTAATGATTGTGAATGTGTCAGGGAAAAACAGTAAGGAGGCTACATTAACATTTTAATAATTCATTGTTAAACTAGTGCTTTCTTTGTTTTCAGTTTAAGAGAGATTATCTCCGCGCCACTGAATCGTCATGTCCACAGTGGATGCGCCTGTATGCATGTTTCATACGGATTACATAATCTGAGAATATCTGTTTTCCATTTGAATTGGCTTATTTGAAAGTAGACATTTCACTTTCTATAGATATATTTTTATGTCTGTAAGGCAAGTATACACGGAGTTTTGCGCTCAAGTTCACAGAGACTGAGACGGCAGAAAGCGCATCCTGTTTCCTTTCATTATTTTACAAAAGCGCCATGTTTTGTTGTTATTGTGAGTGCACACAAATAAACGTAGAGTCTTTACAGATTCGAAAGATGTATTACTCTTATCTGTATGAGCAAAAATAAGGGCAAGTGAGCGCACCGGCGCCTCCATCTGTCCTGCAGTGAGCTACTGTTCAGCTTCCACACTCCACACAGACACTTGAACAGCGCACATTTCTTTAGGTTAACATTAGATTGAGCGGCTGTGTAAAGTTGCTGCTTCTAACATATTTCAGATTATAAGTCATATTTGAGGTCGATGAATGATAGGCGGGCGTTTGGATGTCCTGCCTGATGTGTTACCACATAGACCAGTCCTTAATCATCTGTGTGACTTCGCCAATGTGGATTTTTATTTATTTATTTTTCTGCGACTAAGCGACTAATAAAATGTAAAGGTTAGTCAACTATTAGGGGGCAGCCCTAATGTTTTCATATACGTAGATGTTTTTTAGCAGAGTATCTGAGGTATGAGCTGTAAAGGCACAGTCCTATTCCGGAAAAGGGGGCGGGGAGCAGCAGCTCATTTGCATTTAAAGAGACATGCACGAAAACAGCATGTTTCTGCTTCCTCACAAAATAGGCATTTTCAAAATGATATAATAAATGATCTGTGGGGTATTTTGAACTGAAACTTCAAAGACACTTTCTGGGCCTGAGACTTAATTACATATTGTAAAAAAGGGCACAGTAGGTGACCTTTTAAACAACATTTTGACAAAATTTAATGTTTGACTTGTAATGAAATTTAAATGGTAGCCTTTAATGGAATAACAAAAAGAAAAAAAAAGGTATTTATAGAAAACTGCTGACTAAATCACATATTCAGTATTGGAAACATTAAACATTTGTTTCAGACTGCTTGTTTCAATTAATCAGCAAGTCTACAAATAATAATTAATTCGAGTTGTGACTCAAAAGTGTTCCCAGAAGACTAAACTTATTGAAATTTAATTGGTTCAGTATTATTTGGTGAAACAGCTATATCACTGTTCTGATAATGTTATGTACAATTAGTGTGATTTGTGTTACAGTCCTGTTTATGTCTGCCACTGTAATTACGTTTTGTTTGCACCATCTAATTCACATACTGTTCTGAAAACCTTGACTCTCCCAAAGTAGATGCATAAAAAATTCATGAAGTATCGTGAAGTATATGTGCTCCAGCTTGCTTTGAAAAACAGCAGCCGATCAATTTTAAAAGAAAGCCAGAGAGAAACGCCTCTGAGAGAAGGAGAGAGAGAAGAGTCTGCTGCTTGTCACACTTGTTTGTAAAGGTCTTCAGACTTGACCTTGCTTAACTTGTCTATGAAATGTGTGTTTTTACCTCCTGCGACATTTTTACTGTTATTTGTTGTCAAAGTTTACGCTACCTTCTCTCCCGTGTGTTCATTATTGATGAAAGTGGAGTAGAATTTTCTTTTGTGAATTTCCTTTTGTTTCTTTTCCTCTCTTGATCTCTGACACAGTATGAATAAAGAGTGTGTGTGTGGCTGTGTTTCTGTCACTGAATACTGTATTCCCATTACAAAGCTGCCAGAGGCATCCGGTTATGAACCAGTCGCTCCGTGACATGTTTTTTGCCTGCATTGCATGAAAGAGAATACAGAACGTTCCATTAGTTTGCTGTATTTTCACTTCTATTTTCTTCAGTGAGCCTGATTACAGCATGATCACGCGATCACTTCATCTTCAGGTTTGCAGCAGCAATAAGAAATACTTTTATTCAGCAAGTGCACATTAAATTGATAAAAAAGTGATGGTAAAAACATCTATTTAAAATAAATGCTGTTCTTTTGAACTTTCTAAATGTAAAAATAGCTGTATTTCAGTTTAAGCAGCACAGCTGTTTTCAAGAAATATTTTTTTTGAGCAGCAAATCAGTATATTATAATGATTTCTGAAGGATCATGTGACACTGAAGACTGGAGTAATGATGCTGAAAATACAGCTTTGCATCACAGGAATAAATTACATTTTAACATATATTCTAATAGAAAATATAATATTTCACAAAATTACTGTTTTTACTGTATCTTTGATCAAATAAATGCAGCTTTGATTAGCATTATTATCTTACAAACCCCAAACTTTTGAATGTAGTGTAAGCCATTTTACATTTTTAGTTTTTTGTTATGCTATATACATTATATAGAAATATTTTTATCATCTTTTTTATTTTTTTTCAAAATGTGTATTGCTGTGTACATCATGCCGTTCTTTTTGATAGTCTTGATTGATTGTTAGATCAAGTCTGGTTTTTGCCAGTCTTGGTTGGTCTTTCTAAGATTTTTGTAGTCAAAACCAAGTCATATTTCATGGTTCTTGATACCACAGAAAATCCAATATGCTATTAAACACCATTATTTATTTAAATATTAAATGATATAAAACTAATTAAATTTGAATTATGGCGTGTAGCCTTCGATTATTTTTCAATTAAATAAACGTAGCTTCAAGTGTTTGCAAGTAATTATTAAAGTAAACAATCATCAGTAATAAACAAAGAAATAAATGAAGCGCAGTCAGTGGTTTTCTCATTTTCTTGTCGGTATTGTTGATTGAATCATATTAATGACATTATAGACTGCAGCAGGCTGCGTAAAACTACCACATCAAATCCAGTATATTAAAACAAAGTTTATACTGCCTGTTTATATCATTTTTAAGACAAAGAAGTGCTAGTTTTGACAGTCTTAGCTAATCAGTAGTCCGGTTTGTGCTGAGCTGGGCCGGTCTTGTCTGATCTGATCTGGTTTGGTCTGGTCTGTTGGCAGATCAAGGCTCTGCAAAGCAGCAGCTCAACTGTTTGAAAAGCATCTCACACCTCTACACGCTCTGTTCCTCTCCGGCGCTGGACTGACTTCCTCTCTTTCTCACGCACTCAGTGCCTTTGAAGTCTCTCCGTCCCTCCCTCCTCCTGTTCAAGACATGCACTTCTTCTCCTCCCCTCGTTGTGTCTTCAGTGAGGCTTACGGGTGTGTTTCAGTCTGCTCCCAGTTCAGTAGTCAGCGCACTGCCCAGGGAGTCACCATTTCCCATTTCACGGTCTCTCTCCGTGTAAAAATTGTTTGTGCACTAAAACAAATACATTTTAGAGGTTACCCCAATGCACTATGAAAAATAGAGATTTATTATATTTATATTAATGACCATTTTATGTGTATATCATGATGCAAACCAGATTAAAATAAATAATATAGAATGCAAGGCAAGCAACAGTTTAATGCACACCCTCGTAATTGTGTCGCAGGTAATAAAGTCACTGCTGCCCCGATATTTAGTAGATTAAGGCCAAATTTGTCTTAATAATGTATACTGATTCATAACATATAGAACTAGTGGGTGGAATAATACTTGCATTAGGAACAGGAAACAGTGTTATTTATACAACTATGGTATATTTTGAAATATCTTTTATTTTTATTTTGGTATTTACCCATTTCTGAAGCTCGTGAAGTGGCTTTGTAAAATGAAATGATTGAATACTCCTAAAATAAATTAACGAACATCTAAATTTTTCTGATGTGACGTTTTTTATGTTACTCCACGGTGTCCCTAGACTGGGACGTAACATTAGTGATAATGTTATGTGTTTATTAATATTCCTTTTTAGATTATTTTATGTTTTAGTATACTTAAACTTATTTCAGTGAGCTGCCAAAGCAAGTTTACATTTTGCATCTAATATTTACATTTTATTTTAGTTTATAGAATTATTATTTTACAATTATTAGAAATTATAAATAAATACATAAATACAATATTTATAAATACAATTATTTGATAAAAATAACACTGACAGCAGGTAAAAAGTGAATGAATTGTAACTCAATTGTTAGATTTACACTTGAAGATGGCATTTATTTATTGCATTTTTAACCAACAGAACTACATTTTTCAGTATCATGACAGTAGCTCAGCTGTTTTGAGTGTAGCTTTTCTTCTAACAAGCTCATTTTTCCAACAAGTAGCACTGTAGCAGGAAAAAACACTACATTGCATTTTTTTCTGTCACTGCAGCAAAGTGAGCTGGACAATAATTGTTTATTTCACATGCATTCATTTGTCTTCATTCAAAACATACAGTGCTTTCAAATACATTTTATTATAGTGTACCGTGTGTTACATGAGAATCGCCAGTTGAGCCCTAATTGAGATCTGCGTTGTTTTGTGCCAAATAAATTTACCCAGATTGGAAATTATCATACATCTTGTAGATAATATTTGTGACCCTGGACCACTAAACCAGTCATAAGTAGCACGGGTATATTTGTAGCAACAGCTAACAATACATTTAATGGGTCAAAATTATGTTTTTTCTTTTATGCCACAAATCGTTAGGATATTAAGTAAAGATCATGTTCCATGAAGATATCCTACCGTAAATATATCAAAACTTAATTTTTGATTAGTAATATGCATCGCTAAGAACTTCATTTGTAAAACTTTAAAGGTGCTGTATGTAGGATTTTGACTCTACTAAAGCATACAAATACCATAATATGTTTGCAGATATTTAAGAAACATGCTAAGTTAACATACTTGTTTATCTGAAAAACAATGCTACAGTCAGTTATTCTCCTTTGAAAATGTGCGTTCGGCCGGAATGTCTGTGTTTGTTATGGTTTGTGAAACCCGCCCACTGCCAGTTTACCCAATTGTATTTTGGCACCCCGGGTTGCCAGTTGGCGGAAAACAATCTGGCAACCTGTGTGTGCCTCAAGTCTGAGGAGGAGGGGCCGGGTGAAAAAAACCGTCTCCAATATTTTGGAATTTGGACTGCAACCGATAGGTGCCAATCCTACATACAGCACCTTTAAAGGCGATTTTCTCAATATTTAGATTTTTTTGCACCCTCAGATTCCAGATTTTCAAATAGATTTTCATACATCAATAGAAAGCTTATTTATTCAGCTTTCAGATGATGTAGAAATCTCAATTAAAAAAAACAAACACTTATGACTGGTTTTGTGGTCCAAGGTCGCATTTGTTAATTATTATTAAAATGAAAGTATTAAGGTATTTTGCTATTGAAATTGAATGTTCAAATAAATATTTAATAAGAAAATTGTTTAATTAGGTATTGTTTGCTTAGTAGCTTGTAGCATAGCTAATTACTTGTTCAAATGGATATTGACTTTAGCTGACCCAACACACGCTCTTATAATACGTGACGCTTCACTAAATACCCCTGTCCTGCAGACGTACTGTATGTTTGTAAGTGCTAGTGTGAGTTAAAAGCAACCGTTTGGAGGTTTTGACTGAGACTAGAGGTCAAATGTATTTGAGATCAGGGCATTAAGGGCAGCTGTAGCCGCGGCTGTCATTGCCGGTTCCTCTCTCTCTCTCCAGCGCTCTTTCATCTCCATCTCCGGCAGTCTCGACATGCCCTGACCCTGCTGCCAGCGGGGCTCATGAGGGCTGACAGTTACGCCCAGCGATGCTGCAGGATTAGAGATGGTTCTCCAGGGCCTCGGGGCTTCGCTGAGCCGCAAGGAGAGAGATAAAATTAGCCCTCAGGAAGGGGAACTGGAGACTTTTAGGTGGGAGGAAAGGGGAAAGCCTTACAAGAGGAATGGAGCCTTCTGGGAAACAACCAGCGTGAGACGTGAAAGACACAAAGAAGAAAAGGTCTTCTAGAGGGCTTGTAGCACCATCCCTCAGAGATATAGAGCTAAGTGCAGTATCTCTATAGTGTAGATTTTATATGATTCATATTTCTGGTCAAATGGACATTGAAGGGTCCTAATTTTCTATTTTTCCCAGGGGAAAAAAATTAATTCAATGAATAAACTTTCTTTTTTTTTTTGCACAACTGGTACCATTAAGAAAATGTAGTTAAAATCTTGTATTTAATTAAAGTCATTATTATTATTATTATTAGTTAAAGTAGTAGTACAGGTATTGGACATGAAACTGTATGTTTGCCTTTTTTAATTTAGAAATTGTATATATTCATTTATTTTACATGTCATTATTTATTAATTATCTTTATTACCCTATGATAATTAGAATAATTAACAGTTTTTTCCATATATATTTGTGACAAACATTGCAGGACATTGTGTCATTCACAGCATCATAATTTATTTTGTATCAGTGATATTTTAGTATTTGTATACTATTATATTTTTAATAAGATTTTATTTTAATGTTTTCATTTTAGTTTAAAACTAATTTTATTTTATTCCAGTTTTAATTTAGTTTTAGTTCAGTTTCAGTTTTTTTTATTTCTAGTTAATAATAATATATATATACACACATATTTTACTGTATTTTACTTTAACTGATTTATTTTGAGCCATTATGAGACATAGGCTACATTAGTAGTATATAGTACTATACACTAAAAGTACCTGTTGATGCAGGTAAAATCTGAAGTGCATAGTATTGGGTCCCATAGCATCTCACAGTATTTCATTTTGATTTCACAGACCTCTTTGTGGGCTGGTATCAAAATAAACCTAACATGTAGACCCATACAGGGCAAAAATGACCCACTAAGGTGTTTTTGTTAACTGAGTGACTTCATTTATTAAGACGAGGAGTGGATGAGGATGAAACGGAGAGAATGGGATCATTATTATAGAGATGTTTATCAAGAGACTGATGGGAGCGTGAGGAGAGATATCAAAGAGGGCCGATGTCATCTCCGAGAGGGGTGTGAAAATTAGAAAATGAAATCAGATAGAAGAGAGGACGGGGTTTGTAGAGAGAAACAGAGATTAACAATATAAACAGTGTGGTTTGATTAGGTGTAAAAGCACACTTTAATCCAGGCCTGGGGCATTTTATTTTCTAAAACAGATGCGTGAAGCCCTTTAAGATCAAAAAAGAGGAGCTGGGACATCTTTCTCTCCCCCTCCTCTTTCTGTTATGCCCGTCTCACACCTTTAACCTTAATTAAGCATTAAAAACAGTGACACCTCATCTGAGGCCCATGTTCACAGTATATCTGTTAGCAAAACCTGTTCAAAACTGTGTGACAGTTGAATTTTGGTCACAAGAATATTATATTATTTGTCTGTACTGCATATCATTTACATGTGTGTGTATTGAAATGTACATTAAAATGCCACTTTATTGTGTTATAATGAGTGTATACTGAAGGGAATAGAGCTGCATTTTTTAAATTCAGAATGACAGTTGACAGTTTGAGAGTTGCCATGACAACTGTAGTGCATCCTCACACAACACACCAGACTTAACGTTACTGAGTAAAAAACACTGTCTTCTGTCTCTTTTGCTCCTAAAGGTTAGTAAAAAATGATCAAATTTCAGAGGAAAATAACTAACTCATATGCTTTAATGTCCAACTATTGTGTTTGAAGTGAATGTTCATTTTATTAGTAATTCTAGGATAATTATGTCATGTCATAGACGTCTGATAGTGTTATCATTTAACGTTAACGTTAACTTACCTGAACTGTTTATCCGAGTTGCTTATTTGAGTTGTTTACTTTAGTTACTTATCTGAGATAAATCTGCTGTGTGAGAGAACGAGCGTTTGTGTGAGGGTGACCAGACGTCCCCGTTTTCCGGGGACAGACCCGGTTTTTGGACAGGCCTCGGAATGGAGCTGTATCCGGAAATGTCCCCGATTTACAGTACGAATACAGTACAGTTCAAAACAACCCCCAAATACACTGTAAAAGCCCGACCAATCTAGCCAGCTGGCAATTATCGCATGATCGTGATTATTTTCACCAGCAGAGGGCGCTGCGAGCTATACTGATTAATAACTGTTAGTCGCGCGCCGCTACTGTAATGCAAAACCTGGACGAGAGCAGAGCGATATTATCATCAGTTATCAAAAGAGACGCCGTTACTGGTTTCAAGGTAACGTTAGTCACATACTAACTATACATGTTAATATACAAAGTAATAGTGTTTGTGTGCACTGTATAACAAGGAATGGTAAGGTTGCGGGATTGATTTGCACACAATATTTAACATTCCGGAAACTTCCGCCGTTACAACTCCGATATGAATAATTAAAAAAAATAATAAACTAATAAATTACACTTGCACAATTACATTTGCGGAAAACACATACTTTGTGGTCAAAATGGGCCTAAAATGCAAAATAATAAGCCTGATTAGGGATAGAAAAGATCAATCTCCAAAAGCATAAACATACAATTTGAAAAGTTGTAATTACTGTACTCACAGCTCGTGAAAATGTTAAACACAGTTAGAAAATATTAAACATAGTTGTTAAATATGGTTTTATTTATCATGTTTTTGTAAAGCCATACCTTTGTTATAATCCTATTTCGATATATTGCAATAGTTACTATTTACTTTTTTCACAGTGTTTTTTGGTCAGTTGTATTTAAAAAACTAGGGTAAGTTTGATCCTCAAACCTCACTGTCATTATTAATTATGATATTAATATATGGAACCCACAGCCATTTAAAAAAACTAAAATATTAAAAAATATATTGTCCCTGTTTTGTAATTCATAGATAATCACAAGTGGGATTTCAGTGATATTTTGACCTCAGATCTAGGAAATGTCCACGGTTTTCATTTCAGAAATGTGGTCACCTTACGTTGTTAGGTTTTCTTTTATTTCTTAATTTACACTTGATATAAGTGTTTGAATATTTATATATTTATTTTTCAGTCTTAATGACTGTCTTTAACGGCAGTTCTCACTGAAAGGCTCTGTCAGGCTTATAAGAGTGAGCAAAACATTATTTCATAGGAGAAAGAAACAGATTTAACATTCTGCTCAGTTTGCAGAAAATAATCTCCTGGTTTTTATGCAGATGGAGCAAAGTCAGTCCATTCTTGCAGTAAAGTATGAAAAACATTCAAGCTTCGTGGTCTGTGCAGTTTCTGATACTCTGTATAGCCCCTCATATGATTGAAATGCTATTCACCTGCATCTTTTCTAGCTGTGCTTATGTCTGTGTGTATTTACTGTACTGGATGTGTGTGGATTGTGCATTCGGAATTGAGTAGAATATGCTTTTTAAATTTACATTTTAATTCTTGATTTTGATTTAAGGTAGCAAACAGGACACTGGATTGCAATTAAGATTTGAATGTAGGAATACAGATTGAAAATGAACTGAATTTAAAGAAACTTGTATAACTAACAGACAGACAGACAGACAGATAGATAGATAGATAGATCTTGTTCCTTCATCTTCTTATCTATTTTTCAAATTCTTTCAAATACCAATTGTGAATGTTGTCCAGCCCTGTGGAGACGGTTAGTGAGTTGTCAGTCTGCTTGTGTCTTTCAGTTCTTCTTTAGTATTCCCAGAATAGTGTGTCTTATAATTAGATTCTCATTTCAGTAGACGTGCTGTCTGGTATCACTGAAGGAGAGTTTAGGGGCAGTGAACCCTATTGACTAAAGATCTAGGGGGATAACTGAAAGGTTGAGGTTCAAACACTGAGAAAAGTGATCAATAAAGTAGCAGCGTTGTAGGGAACAAGTTATTTTATGTCCCAGGTTGCACCAGAGAGACTGTCCTGGTAACATGTGGAGGGTGAGTGGATAAAAGCGCTTTGGATAAAAGCGTCATCTAAATGAGTTTTCTTGCTTTTCATCTGGATCTCAGGTTCTGGATTGGTCCAAGCAGAGCTAGAGTAGGTTGATGAGCACCACACAAAGCCCACCAGTGTTACGTAATCAAACCCACTCACAGCACAATGTGGAGTTTAGTTCAGTTTTTGAAAGAAGTCAAAAATACAGTAAAAACAGTACTATTGTGAAATATTATTACAATTTAAAATAACTTTTTTTAATGTTTTAAAATGTAATTTATTGCTGTGATGCAAAGCTGAATTTTCAGCATCATTACTCCAGAAATCATTTAATATGCTAATTTGCTGCTCCAAAAAAAACGTTTCTTACTATCAGTGTTGAAAACAGTTGTGCTGCATGTCTGGCTTTGCCAGCTCAGCTGACTTCAACATTAAACCTTCACATTTGTTGAGCAGATCTCGCTGTACCAAACGTCATTGAGGAAAGTCAGCAGCCGCGCTGTGTTCCAGTCAGCAGACCTGAAGCTCATTTTTGCCCAGCTGACCTCCACCTGATCCAGATCAATGAAACGAGAAGCCAGCTGAAAGAAAAAAAATACAGTCTGTACTGTCACTGTGCACCTGCACATTACCCATACTGCTGGGTGTGGGGAAAAAGACAATGAGGAGTTTGTAACTGTGGGCAGGTGAAGGACAATCAGTAAAACAGAAGAAAGAAGCAGAGAAGACTGCTAAAAATCTGACCGTGACTTGTGTGGAAATGATCATCTGTCTTAAGAACTCTCTGAGATTGTTTCTCAGCTGCTGGTTTGGACTGAAGCCAGACTCTAATGATACAAAGCCGATCTCTGGATGACCGTTTGAAATCAGTATACCTGAGCTGTGTGGTTTAAAAGAATCACATACACACACACATCAAGTGTTTGACGTTCTCTCACCCCTCGAAACTAGTTCATAATTTATGACTTCTTGATCAATTCCTTCTCTTCATGATCTTGCGCTGGTCAGCTGCATAGTTTCATGTAGCATTGCTTTTTTTACTATACAGTACATCGATGCTGATTTTTCTTTCTTTTTCTGTGCCTGTGTCTCTTTTTGCAGTTGTAGAAATGGCGATGAACAGCATCCTCAACCCTGATGACATCAAGAAAGCCCTGGATGCCTTTCAAGGTGTCGTGCCATCCTGAGTTTCATGCTTTCATTTCTCCTTCACATATGTACTCTTACTCTAAAATACCTTTTTTTTAGGGGCTGTTCACTTTTTTCATTCAGCTGTGCTGTTTTCCCCCCTTTTCTGTGTGCTAGATGTCTTTGACCATTGCGATCACTTTTGACATCTTTTGCAGCGTTTCAAGCATGACACAGAAATGAGCATTGCAGCTAAATTAAAAAAGTTCAACTCTTGAAAAGTGTGTCTCGAGAGCTTGCGTTTTTACATGCCATTGCCATGCATCTCTTGTTAAATTCAAAAAGCATTCTGTGTGAATGGCCCTTTATTCTGTCATTTTCTAGTGATAGAGAAATCATAACTTCCATCATAATTACAGAAAAAAAAATTACTCTGGCTTTGGAAACATCATAAAAAATATTGAACATAATATCTTTGTGCATTGGATTTCCTTGTACTTATACATTTATAAACAATGCAGAAAAACACAAAGTAAAAATAATAGTAATGATAAATTTAAATAATAAATAAATGTAAAAAAAAAAAAACATTTATTTAAATATCCTGTTGAAAACTACTTAGCATTTAGGGAGGGGCTAAAGTGCACCACTTTAACTGGATTTATAATGCAAATGACAAACGAGAGCATCATTGCAAAATGGAAAGCAGCACAATAATTGTTTTATCTTTATTATTTTGTTTTTATAATTGATAGAAGCCAAAATTGTAATTTAATATCCTGGTTCTTTTCTTTTTATTGTATTGAAAGTTGATGGGGACTGGGGCTATTAAACTCAAAAATGACAACGGAGCACCATAAAAGTAGTTCACATGACTCGTGCACTGTATTTCAAGCTGAAAATCTTCCTCTCCACTATATCAAACCTGTCTAATGCCACCGTATTTGATTAGAGAGTCCAAGCAGAGGGCAGGTTTTAAGGGATCCAAACCATAAGTCTGTTTTTTTTTTCTTCTAACTATTAAATGACTTCAAAACACTTGGAATATAGTGCATGAACCACTTTTATGACACATTTATGGTGTTTTTTGTTCTATTTAAAATTTGACAGTCCCAAACTCTATTTACTTTCATTATATCAAGAGAAAATTCACCTTTTGTGTTCAACAAAAGAAAACCATAAAGGTTTGAAATGACATGAGGGTGAGGAAAAGATGAAAAAATGAGCATTTTCATGTAAACTCCTCCTAGTTTCCAGACAGAATGTCAGTGATTCTCTCTGTTTTTGCGACCTTTTTGTAGCCGTCGACTCATTTGACCCCAAGAGGTTTTTTGAGATGGTCGGACTGAAGGCGAAGTCTGCTGAAGATGTGAAGAAGGCTTTCCACGTCCTGGATGCAGACAATAGTGGCTTCATAGAGGAGGAGGAACTTAAGTAAGAGTACATCATTTCTACACTACAAACAGATAACATGTAACCCGTAAGATTTGTAACTGAAACTCTCAGAGTAAAGGTGAGCACACAATACGTTTGAAAGGTGTTAGACTCGCTCTGTTTCCTTTGTGCAGGTTTGTTTTCAAGCATTTCGCTACAGATGGGAGAGACCTGAGCGATAAGGAGACCAAAGCATTCCTGCAGGCTGCGGACAAAGATGGAGATGGAAAGATTGGAGCAGAAGGTAAAATAAAGGAATATACCGGAACAGCAGCACATCTATTTATTTATTTTTTTGAGGGGGCACCAGTGGGAGCCCTGACTTGATAAGTGATAAGATAAGAAAACACTTTCTTTTCAAATCTAAAAAACATACTAGTTCTTTATAGAAGTGTAAGATGTGTTAGTCTGGTTTTTGATTAGTGAGTAAATATACTTGGTTTCAAATCCTGGGCAGGGCTCCAGACAAACTTTAACTTCAAGTAATGATTCACAGTTCATTTATATGGAAGCCTGTTCCTGCTACAGAATAAAAAAAGATCACAAATTCAAATCATTGAATGATTCACTGAGTGAGTGACTAGTGAGTCTAATTCAAACTGCTAACTCACAAACAAGTGTGAATCTTTTAGATTGACTCATTAAAAAGAACTGGTTCATAAGAGTCAATTGAATCAGACATGCACAAAGTTTTCAGAACTGATTACATTTGAAATTATTGTCTGGAGTCCTTATGAATATGACGCTTCTACTAACCCATATTATGCACTTTATCAAAAATGCTAATAATCTCTCTATTTCTTTCTGTTTCAGAGTTTGCTGCTCTGGTTTGTGAATAAGTGACTCTTGGCCTGTTCATACCTCATGACCCTTTGACCTCGACTTTAGCCTAACCCCCCTAAAGCACAGACACACACACACGCTCACTTACACACACCCTCACACGCTTGCACGCCCCCTTCTGAACACCTCCCTACACACAATCCCACACACTGACCTTCATGCTATTTATTTTCCTTTTTATACAAAAGTGAGTGTTTCTGCTAGTGTATAGACCAAGAGACCTTTAACAGGGCAAAACCTCATGCCGGCAATATGTAGATATAATAGAAAAGAAAACACCGCACTGTTCATCGTCCACTATTCTTCATCTGTCTTTATCTTCCTTGAATCTCTCCCATTGATCTTTCGCTCCTCTCCTCCTCTCCAAACTCTCTCCATCCCTCCGTTAACAAGCCGTTGTGAAACAAAAGAATAAAGAGGTCAAGTTGTGAAAGAAAACAAAATAAAGAGAAAATGCCTCAAGAGTTCTATTTGTTTGTGTTTTTTATATATATATAATTAGTTGGAAGTATCTATCAGGTTTAAAAAAGAAGCTACATTTTTTTTAAGGGAATGGTCACATGCTGGAAGTATTGCTAATTTTAATTATTTAGTCCTTAACAACACAGGTCACTTAAACTCTTAATAAATGACCCCTTCAGAGACACTAAATCCACTTTACATTATTTTATTTATTAAACAGAACAAGGTGTATAGAATTAGTTCAAGAAGATATCTACAAGAAAGACTGTACACTATATCTTTTCCTGTATTCGCTGGTCAAATCATAACAGATGCAAATTACTGCTGTGATATATGCACATATTTCTGTTTTGAATATTCAGCATCAATTAACAAATATTCTCAAAAAAAAAAAAATGCTGATAACATACAAGACATCCCTACAAATGGGTTTGTACTAATGGGCTTGACACCTCAGGAGAAGGTCACACCAATTACTGTCAAGGTTAAAATGAACATTCACTTTATAGGCACTTAAGCAGACAGAACAGCCAATTTAGAGGCAGCTTATAATTGGACGCGTCAGATGAATTAACTGAGCCGAGAGACAAAGTTCAAGCACAGAGCGGGAGAGAGAGAGACTGATAGTCGCTTATCAGAGACGCCGGGGTCCCAGAGGTCAGACCACATAGAACTGTAGTTAAAACAGCCCCAATAGCAACAGACATGACAGTATACATTTATAAAGTGCATTCAGAGGACATGTGTTGCTTTAAGAGGTGTTTTGCATACATAATGCAAATTATATATTATTTAAAAAATGTAAAGATGGAAAAGACGCACTTCTCTCAGCACTTAAAAGCACTTCAGCTGACCTGCATTCACATTTCCTGGTCCGCAGCATATAAAACAACAAGACTGAACGGAAGTGATGTTTTAAAATACACAGAAATGACAAAATATTTGGACATGTAAGCCACATTTAAAAATTTCATTGCATTATGCGACAAAATATCAAACCAAGTGGACTTATTTTAAAGAAGTACAGAAGAACTGCACCTGCGTGAACTTGAGAAGAACGGACTTCACACATCTACTAAAGCACAGTGCTTGTTTGAATATGCCACTTCATGAAATTCATATATTTTAAGTGTGACGTAAGCGCCCAAATATTTATGGGGCCATTACATATAAAAGAGTGTTATTAATTGTGTTTGCTGCCGCAGACCCTCCAACAGCCTGAAGATAAAGGTAAATTATCTTAATTACCTGCTTTAATGGACTTTTAAAGACTAGTCATTGATCATTCTTGAGTCGTTTTGTCCTAAATGTGATGCTTTGTACTGATTATGCTGGAAAATGAATGCTTTTGAAAATGCGCAGCACTGATTAGCCATTGAAGAACTGTTAAGGAGCTGACGTGCCATTGGTTGAAATATTATTTATATGTGTGGAGCTGATCTGTCATTGGTTTTGGTGGGTTTCAGCTTCACAGTGGCAAATGGATTTGTGCCTCTGTAAACAGAGAGAAAAATGTACATGTTAAAATCATAGATCTGCCATATAGATCATAGAAAACAAAAAACAACGCAATTAGGGGGTTAATGGATATGAAACAGTGTTTCTACCAACCTTGGAAAAAGTTGTGGTCGAGAATCATAGTCATCTTGTCTCTGTAAAAATAAAATAAGAGAAGTTATTTAGCAGCTGATGATTGTTTTAGAACGGTTTTAAACTACTTAAGTCACAGCAAAACCAGAAAAATGTGATGCTGCATCTGGAGAAGTGTACTGAAAATACTCTCATAGCCTACTCTTAAAAATAAAGGTTCTTTATTGGCATTGATGGTTCCATGAAGAACCTTTAACATCCATGGGACCTTTCCATTGAATAAAAGGTTCTTTATAGTGGAAAATGTTGTTTAGATTATTAAAATGTTCTTTTAAGAACTGTTCACTGAAAGGTTCTTCAAAGAACCCAAAATGGTTCTTCTATGGCCTCACTGATTGTAGCCCTGTTCTTGTCATTTTTCTTGACATGTTCTGGGCAAATTTCAAATTTATATTTGTACAATACAAATATATAGCCACAGCAAACCACAACAAATGCAAAAGGAAGCAATAGGCTCATATATAATTGTAGCCCTGTTGTGGTGTATCAGAGGATCACATCAAAGCATGCACGCGCGCGCACACACACACACACACACACACACACACACAGACCGTCAGCAGAAAGAGCTGCCCCCTTGCAGCCACCAGAATGAAGGATGAGGTGTAGTGGAGAACAGCACTTCACCACAGTGCCCCTGCTGGCCACAGTAGGAAATTACTCTTAAAATTCAACATCAGCCTGTTCTCATCTCATCTCCACATTTACATTAGCTTACAGTCAGGAATCTCTCCAGGGATTTAAATTATTCTGAGCATCAGCAGATCTTCAAAAAATAAAAACCACGAACCACATCAGAATGTAAAACACGCTCAAAGGATCACTACATTACAGCTGCTGCATGTCAATTGTTCCTTTGCGTGCAATATTAATGGCTTATTTGATGAAAGAAACAGAATGTGATCATTTTTCTTCAATTATAAAAGTCAACATGAATCAAACTGGACCCTATTTACCTTCTTAATACTTGTTCTTTCTCTAAATGTGAACGTTACACAACAAACAGTGCACATTAATGCAAAGACAAAAATGTTTGCCTTCATAATCATTTATCACAATATAATAACTTTTGCTTTTTGGCTGAAATTGACGATATCTTCAACAACCTAGATCACTTTTCACAGTCTTGCTGATGGATAAAATGCATTTTTTTTTTATCCATAAGCATTTTTAATAAAAATGAAATAATTTTATTTTGAAAAATAAGTAAATTTAAATTAAAATTATTTAATATTCTGAATGTAAATAAAATTTTCTTCTCTGATTTCTATCCAGAAATATATCACATTACTGAACTAAAATGTGTTATTAAAGGGATAGTTTAGCCAAAAATGTAAATTCTGCCATAATTTACTCGTTCTGGCCCTGTATGAGTTTCTTTCTTGTGTTGAGCACAAACAAAGACATTTTGAAAAATGTTGGTTGCCAAACAGTTGACAGTAGCCATCGGCCTCTATAATATGAAAAAAATATTTATACTTGGGAGTCAATGTTACCATCAACTGCTTGGTTACTCACATTCTTCAAAATATCTTCTTTTGTGTTCAACAGAAGACAGAAACTCATACAGGTTGAGGGTGAGTAAATGATGACAGAATTTTCATTCTTGGGTGAACTACTCTTTAACGTTGTTTATGTTAAGAGATCTTACTCTGTTTTCTGAAGGGGTGGGAGTGACCGGCCGGGAATTGCTGGATCTGGTTGACGGAGGTGGTGGTGGCGGAGGCGCGGGTGCAGGTGCAGGTGCAGGTGGAGCTGTTTGTTGCCTGCTGCTCACGGGTTGGTTGAGGAGGTTACTCATACTGCTGCTGCTTCTGAAATAGCTGCTACTGAACAGGGGGAGAGGTCAAAGGTCATGAGACTGAAGCGCAGATGCGCAGGTGTTGGGAAATGTGCCGTATCAGCTCACCTGGAGAGAGGAGGTCCAGGTGGTTCATCCATGGGGCCTACGTAAGCAGCAGGGAACCAGCCTTGCCTGAAAAATGCAGATCGAATGAACGGGAAACTAAATCAGGGGGTCCATCTGAGCACTGTTTGTGTGTTTCAGTGCATCACTGAATCATGAATGTACCCTGGAGTTTGAATCTAGGACTTTATGTTTACCAGCCAAGGCTACTTCTACACCAATCCAGATACATTTGAAAATCCATCTTTTTATTCATGTTTTGGCCTTCCATTCACACTGAGACAACATTTTTGTTCAGCGAAAATGGAGCTTTTAGAAAAAGCCCAGCCAAGTGGATAAAATTGAAAACGCCATTATCACGTTGTAGTGTGGGCTGTAAAAATGGAAGTATTTTAAAATGATAACGCATGTGACGCATATTGTACTGATAGATGTTTCCAGTATATGCCTGCTATGTGTTATTCACATTCATAGTGTTGCAAAAGATAATGTTACTTTGTTCAATCTTCATTTTATATAAGATAAGATAACACAATATTTATTTGCAATTGCTGTCCTGTGGCAAAATATGAGGGCAATTGTGTTTTAGATAGTACGTGCAATGGCGATTGTGACCTGGACTTGAAATATTTTGCTAATAAAATAACCGTGCCATAAGAATAGCATGACGACTTTATTACAGTATGTCTGGTCTCTCAGTATCATCTCAGTGAGTTTTTATTACTTTGTTTTACACATGCACAGATAATTTTAGCATTTTATGACATTCCAGTGAAAACTTTTGGAAAAGCTTGAAAATGCTAATGTTGACAGAACATTTTGAAATGAAAACGCTGTATTCATACGTATCTGGATCAGTGTAGACAAAGTGTGAAAGTTCTCTCACCGTCCAGAGCTGTCAGAGCAGCCGAACAGCCAGCCGTTCCTCGGCTCTTTAACGAGAAGGGTGATGGTTTCTCCTCGGGAGAACGGCAGGAGGGTGGAGTTTGCAGAGGGAGGGTGGGGCACCAGTGCTCGCATCACTTTGCCTCCGTCCAATCCCGAGATGGAGGCGGAACGACTGGGCTGAGGGGAGGGGCCTAAGATGAAGTGGAGAAAGTTTGCCATATTAAACACAAAAAACAGTGCGTAATGTTCACAGATGTCTTTTCTAATTTCAAAATAAGCTCTCCACACCTCTAGAGGGAACCGTGCCCAGTGGTTGCTCCGCCCAGCGGTTAACATCAAGCTGAGAGAATTACACGGAAAACATTGAAATGTAAAAAACAATGTAAGTGAATTTTATTTAAAATAATTTACTATTTTCAAAAAATATATATTAATGTAATTTAATACATTGTAATATAATAAAGTTGGATATAATGCAAAATTTCCTTTGCATTTTTGGCCCTTCTTATTGAAAAGTTTGGGTACCGCTGCTTTAGGGCTACTAAGTGTTATTAAATATTATATTATATGTTTTATTTTTTTTTGTAATGTGACTATTGTGTCATTATATCTCACAATGTTGTCCTCCAGTCGTGAAGGAGTGCGTGGACGGGATTCTCTCGTGTGATTCACCAGATCTTTCCACCCCTCTGCTCTGTTTTGCAGGCCGCCCCCTGTCTGTGGGAGGAATAAAACATTTAAACACACATTAATCAAACTGAGCACTTCCAAACAACTTTTAATTGGCAGAAAAAAATCATAATCTAAAAAATAATTTTATGTAGTATAAGGCTAAGATTTTTCCCCTTTCAAAAAATGTAAATAATTAGGCAAAAAATTGAGATGGCAAGTTTTACGACAAAACTTGACACAAATTCTCCTTAATAGTATCTCCATATCACTTTGGTTAGACCCCAAAGCCCACCCCATTAAGCAGCTAGTTAATTATGGCTACTAATAAAAAGTAATGATATTAACCTTGTTCATGAGATATGCAATGGACTGGGTGAAGCCGCTGTGTTTCTCTGCCAGGAATCGATATCTTCTTTCTTCCTCCTTTAGCGCATCTTTCTGACACTCTCTGAGAAAGTGCACATAATCGCTGCCATCCTACACACATCCATTAACATTATTATCATTATTTTTTCATATTTTGTACCATCATGAATAACAATGAAGCATTAGTTTGGCTTTAACACTCTTAAAAATAGCTGTTTTGTTGAGCTTCTACTTTAAGTAGTAGTAAAAATGTGCCAAGCCCTTGAGTACAACCGTTCAAATTTCTGTAATTTTGATCAAATAAATGAGCAAAAGAGAATTATTTCAAAAAATATTAAAACATCTAACCAATCCCAAATTTTAGAGATTATCCCGTCTCTAAACATCAAAAAGAATTGTGGTTGTTCATTTGACATGGCAATCAGCTGTCTTAAAAGAGCTCCTAATCTGCCCCCTGAATCTCTCACACTCTACAGTCCTCTGGGTGCCACAAACACACAGAAATGTCCAAATCTAGTGTGCCATTTAGCAAGGGTCACACACTGCTCTCACCTGTGGGACCCCTCGCCTCATCTGTCTCTCCAGTGCCGATGCCTGGTTTCTCACTTCAATCTCATAGCGCCTCCTGCTGTTCTGGAGGAGAAAGTGACCCAACAACATCAACATCTATCAATTTAGTTTCAATATTTAGATTCATTGTAATCAGATAATGCTCCTTGTTCTGAGTTGCCTGAAAGATAAAGTATCTTTAATTAGGTAAATATTAATTCTGCTCCTAATTTTAGTTGTATTTTTAAGAAAAACGGGTGTTTATGCATGTTTTCTGTTCTTAAAATGTACATTTTTTGTTTGCATTTGCAAAATATACCAAACGACTCACGAATATGTATTCTTTATCTAGTCTGACATTGTCGTCCATCTCTCGAAGGACCTCGGAGTGGAACCAGCGGAACTGAATCAATCACACAGACTCGTTAAACATGGGATTGGCCGTACAGACAATCAAGCATGCATTATGTCAATAACGTCAGAAGATATCGAATAATGGGTCAATAGAGGAGGATCGGTAACACACCACTCCCTCCAGCTCACTGGTGAGTCTCCTCTGACTGTCTGAGATCTGGATCAAAACATCACCTGCAAAACAAACACACACATATAGCCTTATAACAGCCTCTGCTTGAGTGTCCATGTGTTAAAGTGCAAGAATTAGCCTTGAAAGGTTGCACTGCCAAGCTGACGTTGTGTCATCATTTATTATTTAACATCACAGAGGAGGTGCAGTTATCTGATATTGACTATAAAACTCACACACACACACACAAACGCACACACACACACTGTCATACCATCTCTCAGTGGTCATAAAATATGATTCATAGCAACAAAAGCACCATTGAAATTTAATGAAATTTTTCCATTAAACCACAACAGGGTGATAGATGTTAGCTATAAATAAACACACACACACACACACTCATGTGTGTAAGAGAGATCCGAGGAGGAACATGGTGAATTTACAAGAGCAAAGTACAATATGAGTGTGTGAAGGGCACCGGCTCCCTCCCAATTTACCACCCTCAATAAACACACATAACTCTCTTTCTTTCCCGCTCTGTCCCTGCGATGGAAAGTACATATTTATCAGAAAAAAAGAAAATGAACTGTGTATCAAAAATCTCTGAGCTTGACAGAAACGTGTCCTGCTGTAATTTAAAAGTGTGAAAGGAAATAAAAGCTTACCCAGCAAACGTGACGACATGCTCTGCATGGCCTGTTCACCCATCTTAGACAGAGCATTGAAATAGGACTCACTGGTGACGGCCAGGGCTATAGATACACACACACATTTAATTCATTTTCCACTGTGTGATTTTTAACAGTAATAATATCTTAGCATCATTAAAACAAGATCTGTTAGCTTAATTTAGATATTAAAGACTAGTTCACACAAAAAGTAAAAGTTAACCCTTCGTTGCCTTCCATAGTGCTCAAATCTCACTTGTGTGATTTAAATATGAGACTGCTGGTGTTGGATCGCCTATATTTATCGCCTGTATTTTTCTCAGTGCAATGCTTTGCTAGTGCTTGACATTATTTACATTACATTTATGACCATGGACCACAAAACCAGTCATAAGGGTCATTTTTTTTAAATTGAGATTTATAAGCTTTCCATTGATGTATGGTGTTAGGATAGGACAATATTTGGTACAACTATTTTAAAATCTGGAGTCTTATAGCGTCCCCAAAAAATCGCCTTTAAAGATGTGCAAATTAATTTCTTAGCAATGCATATTAATCAAAAAACTTTTGATGTATTTACGGTAGGAAATGTACAAAATATCTTCATGGAACATGATCTTTACTTAATATCCTAATGATTTTTGGCATAAAATAAAAATGTATCATTTTAACCCATACAATTGTTGGCTATTAAATAAACCTGTGCTACTTTTGACTGGTTTTGTGCTCCAGGGTCACATTTATGGATTTGGTGGATTCTTTTATTTTATTCAGTCATTTTCATTTTCATTTTCATTGAGACAGACACAAAAATGTATATTACAATTACACAATAACTTTACTACATATGATATATAATGATATAATAATTTTGAAATGTATAAAATAAAATAAAAATAAATAAATAAGTAATAATATTAAATAAATATTAAGTATACTAATATTTTGATTCATTTACAGTGTGAGTCTAATTTTAACATCTTGTTTTAGAAGTAATACTATTTAAACATCCTGAAAACAAGATTAATTATTAAAACAAGTTAAAAGGTTACATTTTATTTAAATTCATTAAGATATTAAAGGACTAGTTCACACAAAAATTCAAATTCTGCCATCGTTTACTCTTAACTTGCCACTGTACCAGTGACGTTGGATTCAATGACAACAAGCCTGATACATGCATGATATCTTTGAATATTCAAATGTATTTTTAATATATTTAGAAAATGTTTTAATATTTGCAACTGTAAATGAGATTTGAGAGCTACGGTGAAGAAGATTAAAAAGCCTGTTTTGTCTTCACATAACTATCTGGTTTCTTTTGTGCTCTGGTCTGGAATGACATGTGCAAGTATATGATGACAAAATTGTAATTTTGTTGTTGACCCAACCATTTAAGACTTGTTAGACAGGCCATTTATTATTTATATATTTGCATTTGTCTTGTTTAATCTGCTGATTTGTTGTCTTGTTTTAATCACATTTTATTTCCTGTTCCTAATAGCCATTTTTGTCTCTTTTTTTGTATGGGCTGAAATGAAATGTTTATTTTTGTTTGCAACACCATTTTTTTCTTCAAGGGCTGATATCAAGTCAAATATTCATTCTCCGATCACCAAAAACGTTATTTTATTGGTTCTTTAATCTGTTGAAAGATGATTATCAAACTAATAGATCACTGTTTGATAGTCATCTTTCAAAAGATTGAAGTCTTTCACACGTACAGTGAGTTAGTGAAACTCAAGACTCATAAAATAGACAGTCATTAAACAATGATGTTGAATCAGCCAATGACGCTCCAGCAATGCTGACTTATTATCATCAATGACAGCCAGCAGGCCAAAGTTCAACCGCTTTGCTTTCCTTCTTCCTCCTTTCAGCTTTTTCAGTCTTACCATCTACTGCATTCATTCTTTCTAAAGTTGACTTGCCTTGGAAAGCCTGAATGTAGCTGTTTCCCAGTGCCACCATTCTCTGCAGACCTGGGTTGAACTGCTCCATTATGCTCTGAGTGGATGGACAAACAGTGTAAGAACGAGAGTCCGATAACAGATCAAATGTCAACACATATTGTCACTCCACATCAATCTGTCACCTTGGTTGCAGATTGCTGTTTGTCACAACAAAATGGTCTATCTAAAATCACTTTTGAAAAATACTGATATATATATATATATATATATATATATATATATATATATATATATATATATATATATTATTTTCTCTATATAAAATGTACAATAGCTTTTTGTTATTTTACATTATATCATTAAACTCTCTCTATAAATACACACACACACACACACACACACACATATATATATATATATATATATACACACACACGTATACACACACAATTATGCTTCAAGCTGTAACAATGTAATAATTATTTTTTATTATTATTTCTGAATTACATTTTTAAAATCATACAGGCAACAAATTTCTTATAAATGTAAATGAATGTCCATGTAGGCCTACTTTATTAATCTTGTTCTACTCAGTTAATATACGTACATGTGATTGTGTATAATTCACACTCAGTACTGAGAGGCTTCAGGCTTACCGTATAAATGCCCAGAGTGGTGCGGTGCAGTTGATCACTGTTTTGTCCTGACATCCTGATCTGACACCGTGGTACAACAAACAAATAAACAACATCCACTGACTAAACAACAAACAACCAGACTGACAGATGACCCACTGCTGTCTCCCCCGTGTCTCCTCTCCTGTCTCGTCGAGTTTGTGAGTGTGTGTGTGTGAGAGAGAGAGAGAGAGAGAGGTGAGAGAGAGAGAGAGAGAGAGAGAGAGAGAGAGAGGGGAAACAGTGAGCTATTGTCACCCACTTGTGGCCTGTGAATTATTGAACAGTGCAGAGTAATAAAAGTGTGACTGAGGTTAGACACCTGGCGTAAAGACTGCACACCTGCGATAGGAGACAGGGCTGGTGTTGAATTGCCAATATTTTTGCATTTTTCTACAGTGCAGTGATCAGAAACCTTTGCTAGAGCCTTTATTACCTTTACATGTATGCATTTGGCTCTTTTTCATTCAGACCCAAACAAGTGTTTTATATATACTTGCTTGGGCTTGGAAAACAATTATATTCTTTAACAACTCTCATTTCGTCACTATCCCTATAAGCATAATATTTCATTTATAATATACAGGTGCATCTCAATAAATTAGAATGTCGTGGAAAAGTTCATTTATTTCAGTAATTCAACTCAAATTGTCTAAAACTGTGTGTATTAAATAAATTCAATGCACACAGACTGAAGTAGTTTGAAGTCTTTGGTTCTTTTAATTGTGAGTTTGAGTTTAGGACTCACACCCTTATACAAAAACCACATCCAAGAAACAGAGTGCTCAACAGAAAGTTGAGTGGAAGGAAAAAGTGTGGAAGAAAAAGATGCACAACCAACCGAGAGAACCGCAGCCTTATGAGGATTGTCAAGCAAAATCGATTCAAGAATTTGGGTGAACTTCACAAGGAATGGACTGAGGCTGGGGTCAAGGCATCAAGAGCCACCACACACAGACGTGTCAAGGAATTTGGCTACAGTTGTCGTATTCCTCTTGTTAAGCCACTCCTGAACCACAGACAACGTCAGAGGCGTCTTACCTGGGCTAAGGAGAAGAAGAACTGGACTGTTGCCCAGTGGTCCAAAGTCCTCTTTTCAGATGAGAGCAAGTTTTGTATTTCATTTGGAAACCAAGGTCCTAGAGTCTGGAGGAAGGGTGGAGAAGCTCATAGCCCAAGTTGCATGAAGTCCAGTGTTAAGTTTCCACAGTCTGTGATGATTTGGGGTGCAATGTCATCTGCTGGTGTTGGTCAATTGTGTTTTTTTGAAAACCAACGTCACTGCACCCGTTTACCAAGAAATAAACAAGAGAAGAAAAATGCAGATGAGCTGAAGGTCACTGTCAAAGAAACCTGGGCTTCCATACCACCTCAGCAGTGCCACAAACTGATCACCTCCATGCCACGCCGAATTGAGGCAGTAATTAAAGCAAAAGGAGCCCCTACCAAGTATTGAGTACATATACAGTAAATGAACATACTTTCCAGAAGGCCAACAATTCACTAAAAATGTTTTTTTATTGGTCTTATGAAGTATTCTAATTTGTTGAGATAGTGAATTGGTGGGTTTGTGTTAAATGTGAGCCTAAATCATCACAATTAAAAGAACCAAAGACTTAAACTACTTCAGTCTGTGTGCATTGAATTTATTTAATACACGAGTTTCACAATTTGAGTTGAATTACTGAAATATATTTTTTTATTAAATAAACTTTTCCACGACATTCTAATTTATTGAGATGCACCTGTATACGGATTTTGAAATGTATAAAATATAATAAAATAAAAACTATAAATATTAAGTATACTGATATATATATATATATAGGTAGATAGTATAATTATATAGATAGAGTATAATTATTCATATAATAATAATAAATATAATTATTTAATAAAATGACATCAATTGTACATACAAAGTATACTAATGTTTATGTAGTACAGAGATATAAATATTACAAATGATATACTGTATAATG